>JAMQGT020012536.1:0-25649 GCA_024447675.2 Pterophyllum scalare | reverse complement strand
TTTCAGTCAGGTTTCAGAATTAATCACAGTACAGAAACAGCATTAGTGAAGGTTACAAACGATCTTCTTACAGCCTCTTACAGTGGACTCATCTGCCATAGGTATTGAAGGAACCAGATACTTACTCTGGATGGCATTACCTTGGTTTCCAGTAACACTGTGAGAAATCTTGGAGTCATTTTTGACAAGGATATGTCCATCAATGCACATATTAAACAAATATGTAGGACTGCTTTTTTGCATTTGCACAATATTTATGAAATTTGAAACATCCTGTCTCATACTGGTAATTCATGCATTTAATACTTCTCGAATGGATTATTTTAATTCGTTATTATCAGGCTGTCCTAATTCACCTTACTCATTCACTGTATTTACTCTGTTTATATTTCACACTGTATTTAATCATTAGTTATTATTAATCTCTCTCTCCCTTCCACAGTGTCTTTTTTCCTGTCTCCTTCCCCTCAGCCCGAACTGGTCGTGGCAGATGACTGCCCCTCCCTGAACCTGGTTCTGCCGGAGGTTTCTTCCTTTTAAAAGGGAGTTTTTCCTTCCCACTGTTGGAAAGTGCTTGCTCATAGGGGGGGTCTTTACCTAGAATACAAGGCGCCTTGAGGTGACTGTTTGCTGTGATTTGGCGCTATACAAATAAAATTGAATTGAATGAAAAAGAAGTTTTCAATTCATCATGGGACATCCTCCCCCTTATCCCCAGCAGCCAAGGCCTTTTGCAGGGCAACGAAGGGATGGTTCAGGGTCACCTGGTCCAGCCCTAACCGCTAGCTTGATCAAAAAAGTAAATTTTAAGCGTAATCTTAAAAGCAGAGTCGTGTCTGTCTCCTTAATCCAACCTGGGAGCTGGTTTCACAGAAGAGGGGCCTGAAAGCTGCAGGTTTTGCCTCCCATTTTACTCTATCACCCTAATAGAGCAAAGTGCTCTATTAGGGTGATACTAAGGTGAGTACTGATACTAAGGTGAGTGATATGAGGTCTTTAAGTAAATGTGAGAAGAAGGATTTTAAATTCAGTTCTGGATTTAACATGGACTCAATGAATAGAAGCCAATGTTAGAGAATTTTATATTATGTCTTTCTCGTCCCTGTCAGTACTCTCACTGCAGCCTTTGGAATTAGTGGAAGGCTTTTCAGGTAGCTTTAAGAACTGATAATAATGAATTATAACAGTCCAGCCTATAAGTAATAAACATCTGATTTAGCCTTTTATCATCATGCTAGGACAGGGTGTTTCTAATATTAGAGAAATTGTACAAATGCAAAAAAGCAGTTTTATGTATTTGTTTAATATGTGCATTGAAAGACATGTCCTGGTCAAAAATGACTCCTAGATTACTCAGTGTTACTGGATGCCAGGGTAATGCCATCAAGAGTAAGTATTTGGTTAGACGCTGTGTTTCAAGATTTGTATGGCCAATCATTATTTATTTATTTTTAAGCCTGTCTTGTCTGGCAGGTTTTGTAAGCAGAATTATGATCTGAACGTATTGGACAGAATGTACAGGACAGACCACAAGTATAAAACCACAATGGTTCATCATTTGCTGCACCTGTAAAAAAAAATAAATAAATAAATAAAAAAATACAAAGAACAAACAGTAACTGGACAAAACAAATATATGTGAAACAAAAAAAAAACAAAAAAAAACAAAGCATGGCTCCACAATCCAACAACTTTATTGTGTTGTGTGTTTGTTTACGTGAGTAAGAGTGTGAATGTCTGTCTCTGTCATGAAATGTACTTAATAATGGGGGTGGAAAGCCGCAGCCAATTTTTTAAACTTAAATTTAGAAGTAGGGAATCAGAGGTCGTCAAGTTCTTCATATCTTTAAGACATTTCTACATTACATTATTTTAGCCTCACTTCATTGGCTCCCAATTTGCTTTAGGATTGATTTTAAAAATTATTTTTATTTGTTTTAAAATGTCTTCATGGCCTTGCCCCACCATATCTGTTTGACCTGCTCCACCTGTACACCCTGTCACGTTCACTCAGGTCAGCTGATCGGTCACTGCTGGCTATCCTAAAGACAAAGAGGAAGCTAAGAGGTGACCACGCTTTTTCAGTCACTGGCTCCAAAACTGTGGAATGATCTTCCTTTGTACATCAGGCAGGCTGACTCACACTCTGCTGTTAAATCCTCTTCTAAACAAATTTATCCTTGGCTTTAACTCAGTCTGAGATGTTGGTTCTTATTGTTTATTATGGTTTTTCTTTTTGGATCTTATTGTTTTATTGCTCTAGTCATTGTCTTCTATATTTGATTTTTTTATGTTGTTTGTTTTAATGTTATGTTTTGTTTTTGTTTTGTTTTTTATATGTATTTTAAAACTGTTTGCTCTTACTTGTGTACAACACTTTGGCCAATGACATTGATTTTAAAGTGCTCTATAAATAAAGTTGGGTTGAGTTGAGAGTTTAACTAATTAGTGTACGTAACCTGGCTTCATGGATAGATAAGGCTGGGTATCATCAGCATAACAATGAAAATGTATGTGATGCTTTCTAATAATGATGCCTAAGGGAAGAATATATAGTGTAAATAGAACTGGTCCTAGCACACATGCCTGTGTCTGCCTGTGTCCATAATTAACCTTAGTGTGTGAAGAAGATTCCCCATTTACAGGAACAATCTGCAGTATATTTGATAAATATTATTCAAGCCACTGCAGTGCAGTACCTTTAATATCTCTAATCTATGTAATAAAATATTATGGTAAACAGTATCAAACACTGCACTGAGGTCTAGCAGCACAAGCACAGATGAGTCCACTGTCAGAGGCCACAGCTTTGGAACAGTTGTTTTTGTTTTTTAGAGATATTGTGATCCTCACAGGACAGTCAGACTAGAAACATTGGTTTTATAGGATATGATGCATTACTGTAGATTAAACAAAGTAGAAAATGTTTTAAATAAGCACAGCCTTAAACGTCTTCAGCAGTAATGCTGTAGTTTTTGTAATTTATGTACAATTTACCAGTAATACAGTTTTTTGTGTAGTAAAGTGTTTTCATAGTGTTTTATTGACTCTTTTGTTAAATGATTGGTTTTAATAGTTCTGATTGACTTTCTATAAAAGTCATTGTACCCCACTGATGCAAATTATTAAACATCTTTTACAGAGAAGCCTTGTGGTCACAATGACCATTCCTCACTGTCTGAAAGTCCAAATTTTAAGTCTAAAACGAGAACAGATCTCTGAGGTCTGAGTTAAAATCTGGACAAACTAAACCTTTCTGCATGACTGGATGGTATGTGTACATTGTACATGTGTGAGAGCTCGCTGCTGCTCTGAAGCTTGCTTAAATGGAAAAGTACCCATATCTATGTGTGTGAAAGAGACAGATGACCAAAAATTCCTATATATTATAGGATGAAGTAGAGCACTGCTATTTCATGGCTGCAGGCTAGAAGCTGCCCATTTGTTCAACTAAGGACACTCTCCCTTTTTTCTTCTCTGCTTTTTCCCTTCCACCTCCATCCCTTAGACACATTTTTTATTTTACCACCTCACTCATAAACACATTATTATCCTAGCCTACATAGGCACAAGCAGAACTCCTATTATACACATTTTCCACAGCTCAGCATTCCCTAATTAAATGAGAATTGTCAAAAGTATTTGCCCCTTCCTGATTTCTTAGCTTTTAGATATTTGTAACACTTGCATTTTCCAGATCATCAAACAAATTATTAGACAAAGATAACCAGAGCAAAATGGAGTTTTTAAATGATGATTTCATTCATTAAGAGAGAGAAAAATCTATCCAAACCTACCTAGTAACTAGTTGAGTCACTTTTGGCAAGAACTGCAATCAAGGTTCACTACTGTTCCTGACTGTTTTCTCCAGTGGTTCTCACCATGATTTGCTGGAGTGCCAGACCCTTAGAATTTGTAACCCTTTCCAGAGAGATAGATATCAATGACTTTGTTTCTCAATGGTGTCTTTAGATCGGGGTATGATGTGTTGCCTTTAGAGATGTTGATTACACAGGAGACGCAACTGAGTTCACTAAGAGTGAGAGATTTTGGGTCAAACTAACTATAAATTTATGCATATATTTATTGGAAATTTCTCCCAGCACTCACTGCTAAATTTAGTGGAAAAGTAGTTGCAGTTCAAGCTCCCTCTACTAGCTGAACGTTAAAAAAAAAAAATGAAGGAAAAGGCTGTCTTCAAGCCATTGGATGAATTGGGAACGCACCAAGTTCTTCCAGATTTCAGTGATGAAGTCCTGCCAAATGAGAGCAATCAGGGTATTATACAAGTGATGATGAATGGGAGAGACAGTATCTAATTTTCTCCATTTGCAAAGTAAAACTGTTGTTTTATTTACTTGACTCAAAATGTTGATAGATTTGGTATTTTCAGTGTTCTATATTGAAATTTTTCTATATAGAACGCTTTACTTTGTTAAACAGGTTCTATTTAAGAGGAGCTCAGTCATTTCGAAGGGACTGCTCCTCCACATTGAAAGGAGGCAGCTGAGGTTGTCTCCTGGATACCTCCAAGGTGAAGATACATGTAATAAGATTTTCATTGGGAGTGACCATGATGGATAGGATTAGAAATAAGTATATAAGAGGGACAGTGCAGGCTGAGTACTTTGTAGGCAAAGTTAGAGAAAAGGCTGAAATGGTTCACTACGCCCATGACCTCAGTTAAACAAACACACCTAGATACATACAAACTCATCAAAACAAGTTTATGTCTAGTAATAATGGCACATTCAGGTAGGAAAGACAATTTTGTTAGATTTCAAGAAAATCTGACTTGTAATGAAAAATTTCAATATAGAACACTGAAAATAACAATTCTGTCAACATTTTGAGTCAAGTAAATAAAACAACAGTTTCACTTTGCAAAAGGAGGAATGTGGCTCAGGTGGTGGCCAAAAGCAAAAACTCAGGTGTTGGAGGAGTTTGGTGAGGCCATGGAGAAAGACTTTCAGATGGCCTCGAAGCAATTATGGCCAACCGTCAGGCAACTCAGGAGAGGAAAACAGTGCTCTACTCACATGATTTACAGTGTGAGTGGGGCGTTGCTGACTTCAACTGAACCTATAGTCAGGAAGGAATACTTCAAGAACCTCCTTAATCCCACTGACATGCCTACTGTAGTGGAAGCAGAGTCTGGGGATGAGGGGGATGACTTGCCCATCACTGTGTGAGGTCACTGAGGTGATTAAACAACTCCTTGGTGGCAGGGCCCCTGGGGTGGATGAGATTTGCCCTGAGTTCCTGAAGGTTCTGGATGTTGTAGGGCTGTCTTGTTTGACATGCCTCTGCAACATCACGTGGACATTTAGGGCAGTGCCACTGTATTGACAGATTGGGGTGGTGGTCCCCATCTTTAAGAAGGGGGATCGGAGGGTATGCTCCAACTATCGGGGGATCACACTCCTCGGCCTCCTATTCCAGGGTGCTGGAAAGGAGGGTCCGTCTGTTAATTGAACCTCAGATTCAAGAGGAACAGTTTGGTTTTCGTCCAGTTGTGGGACACTGGACCGGCTCTTTATCCTCTCGAGGATATTTGAGTGTTCGTGTGAGTTTGCTTATCCAATCTACATGTGTTTTGTGGACTTGGAGAAGCCATTCGAAAGCATCCCTTGGGTATCCTGTGTGTGTGTGGGGGGGAGGTGCTGTGGGAGTATGGGGTGTTTTGGGAATTTTTTTAACACCTTGATAAAGCTGTTACTATTTTTATATCATTTATTAGCAATTATATTAGTCACACACACTGAATTAATGAACATTGTATGCATTAGAATAGTAGGATAAAGCTGAGACCTGTTGTATCTATTTCTCATTTATGCTTAAGGCCTTGGTGGGACTCAGGTACATCTCTGATTCACATGACTTTGTCACCTCATGTTGTATTTTAGGTAACTTCATAAGACTGGGCCCCCTGGAAATTGAGTTCTGCAGACCCACCTGTGTTTGTGTAACATGAATTAGTGAGGGGATAAACTTTAGCTAAGTGGGGATTATCTAAGAGGTGTTTTCATAGCAGAGGTTTTAATTGGGAGAAGATCCATCATTATGACATCTGACAGAGCTTATGTAAACCATTAGGCACTCTGGTGATGTGGGATGAAAGTTAGCAGAGCATCAAAAGGTGATTGAGTGGGGTTCAAGTTTAAGGGGGCTGAGACTTTATGTAAATTGGCAGGGGTCAAAGGCAAGTGAGCAGTTACCATCTTTAAGGATAAAAATGATATGCTCGCTCTTTTTCTCGCTCTTACTTTTGCTCTTCCCTTTCCTGTCCTCTTCTTCTTCTCTTCCTTTCACTGCATCTTTCACTGCCTTTTTGTTTCTCTCTTCTCTTCTTCTTTCTTCTATCTTTGTGTGTGTGTGTGTGTGTATTCTAGTCTTAATTCTGTTACTGTCTGTGTTTTGGTTTTTGTCTGTGTTTTGTGTAACCAAGCTGTCTAATAAACAGCCTGCCCCAAAACCTGCTCCTCCCAGTGATTTTTCAATTCAATTCAATTTTATTTATGTAGTGCCACATCACAACAAACAGTCGCCTCAAGGCGCTTTGTATTGTGGGTAAAGACCCTACAATAACACAGAGAAAACCCAACTGTCAAAATGACCCCCTATGAGCAAGCACTTGGTGACGGTGGGAAGGAAAAACTCCCTTTTAACAGGAAGAAACCTCTGGCAGAACCAGGCTCAGGGAGAGGCAGTCATCTGCTGTGGCCGGTTGGAGCTGAGTGGAGAGAGACAGGACAAAAGACATGCTGTGGAAGAGAGACAGAGATTAATAATAATGATTAAATACAGAGTGAAGTATACACAAGTATATAAAGGTGAATGAGAAGAAACAGTGCATTATGGGACCCCCCTCAGCAGCCTAGGCCTATAGCAGCATAACTAAGGGGTGGTTCAGGGTCATCTGATCCAGCCCTAACTATAAGCTTGATCAAAAAGGAAAGTTTTAAGCCTAATCTTGAAAATAGAGAGGGTGTCTGTCTCCCGAATCCAAGCTGGGAGATACTTTTAAGTATCCTAGGAACCACAAGTAAGCCAGCAGTCTGAGAATGAAGTGCTCTATTGGGGTGATATGGTACTATGAGGTCTTTGAGATAAGATGGGGCCTGATTATTCAAGACCTTGTATGTTAGGAAAAGGATTTTAAATTCTACTCTTGATTTAACAGGGAGCCAATGAAGAGAAGCCAATATGGGAGAAATCTGCTCTCTCTTTCTAGTCCCTGTCAGTACTCTAGCTGCAGCATTTTGGATCAGCTGAAGGCTTTTCAGGGAGTTTTTAGGACAGCCTGATAATAATGAATTACAGTAGTCCAGCCTAGAAGTAATAAATGCATGGATTAACTTTTCAGCATCAGTCTGAGACAGGTTGTTTCTAAATTCATAAATATTGCGCAAATGCAAAAAAAGCAGTCTTACATATTTGTTTAATATGTGCATTGAAGGACATATCCTGGTCAAAAATGACTCCAAGATTTCTTACAGTGTTACTTGAGGCCAAAGTGAGGCCATCCAGAGTAGGTACGTAGGTACGTAACTGGATAGTTTTGTTCAACATTAATGTCTCACGAGAGAGCTGTTAATATATTTCGAAATTAATCATTCTCTCAACTGTATTCCTTGATATTGAAATGTGTTATGCTTTTTTTAACAGCTTATTTTGAATTAAAGAATTAAAAGTAAACCACAAAAAAAAGGAACAGAAGTTCAGCTCCATTATAACAGCTTCTTTTCCACAGATGTGCTTTGCATTGTCACGGTTGCTGGGCAACATGAGCTACACTGAGGTGAGGGCAGGTGACGCTGATATGAAGGCAAGACCGTCCAAAAAAGTTCTGGTATGAATGGGTGAATAAAGTGCTTTGAGTGCTCAAGTAGAGTAGAAAAGCACTACCTAAGAACCAGTCCATTTACCATTCTGTTCAGTACGTTTCTCCTGTAGTTGTATGGCAGAAAAGATCATATCAGTTGTGCTACAATTATTTCTAAAGCCATATTGTGACTCAGAGGTGAATTAATCAAGAACAGAGGTAACAAGACAAAGTTTCATGACTTTTGTTAGTATCTTAGAAGTGATGGTCAGCAGTGATTATTGCAGTCAAAGGAGTCTCCTTTGGTATGGAATGTCCTCACTTTGACATGTAAGCATAAAAAAGATCTTAGAGCCTGTCCAGTGAGAATTGACCCCCATATTTTAAGACTTTGGCAGAATTACCATCCTCACCCATGGCATTAGCATGGTGTAAGCTGCTAATAGCCTTGACTACTTCCTGCAAGACTGGCCTTTGTTCTGCGGCATAAACACTAGATTGTTGTACAGCAGATGTTTTCCATGATGTTTAGGTGACTTGGTCTTTCCTCTAGCAGATTAATGTTCCTTGCGCTACTGGCTACAACACAAGCCTGACACTGTAGATGCACTCCCATATATCTGCAATGTGAGTGGTGTGCTGTTCATGAAAATCAGGGTTTTTTTCTTCAAAACATACCCTTACTCGCTGCAGCTAAAAAGCCTTGTTTTGAATTCATCAGTAAACAGCACTTGTTTCCAAAATGAATCATGTTTGTTCATTTCATGTTCCGTTATCAGTTTTATTTATCAGTAGTTTAGTTTAAAATCCTTGAAAGAGTAGTTGTAAAACAGCTAACTGATCATCTGCAGAGGAACGGTTTATTTGAAGAGTTTCAGTCAGGTTTCAGAATTCATCACAGTACAGAAACAGCATTAGTGAAGGTTACAAATGATCTTCTTACAGCCTCTGACAGTGGACTCATCTCTGTGTTTGTCCTGTTGGACCTCAGTGCAGCTTTTGATACTGTTGATCATAACATTTTATTACAGAGATTAGAGCATGCCATAGGTATTAAAGGTACTGCACTGCAGTGGTTTGAATCATATTTATCTAATAGACTCCAATTTGTTCATGTAAATGGGGAGTCGTCTTCACACACTAAGGTTAATTATGGAGTCCCACAGGGTTCTGTGCTAGGACCAATTTGTTTACATTGTACATGTTTCCCTTAGGAAGTATTGTTAGAAAGCATGGCATCAATTTTCATTGTTATGCAGATGATACTCAGCTTTATCTATCCATGAAGCCATATGATACACATCAATTAGTTAAACTGCAAGAATGTCTTAAAGACATAAAGGCCTGGATGACCTCTGATTTCCTGCTTCTAAATTCAGATCAAACTGAAGTTCTTGTACTCGGCCCCACAAATCTTAGAAGCACAGTGTCAAACCAGATACAGTGGTGTGAAAAAGTGTTTTCCCCCTTCCTCATTTCCTGTTTTTTTGCATGTTTGTCACACTTAAGTGTTTCGGAACATCAAACCAATTTAAACAATAGTCAAGGACAACACAAGTAAACACAAAATGCAGTTTGTAAATGAAGGTGTTTATTATTAAAGGTGAAAAAAAAATCCAAACCATCATGGCCCTGTGTGAAAAAGTGATTGCCCCCCTTGTTAAAACATACTATAACTGTGGTTTTTCACACCTGAGTTCAATTTCTCTGGCCACACCCAGGCCTGATTATTGCCACACCTGTTCTCAATCAAGACATCACTTAAATAGGAGCTGCCTGACACAGTAAGATCCACCAGAAGATCCTTAAAAGCTACACATCATGCCGAGATCCAAAGAAATTCAGGAACAATTGAGAAAGAAAGTAATTGAGATATATCAGTCTGGAAAGGGTTATAAAGCCATTTCCAAAGCTTTGGGAATCCAGCGAACCACAGTGAGAGCCATTATCCACAAATGGCGAAGACATGGAACAGTGGTGAACCTTCCCAGGAGTGGCCGGCCGCCCAAAATTACCCCAAGAGCGCAGCGACGACTCATCCAAGAGGTCACAAAAGACCCCACAACAACGTCCAAAGAACGGCAGGCCTCACTTGCCTCAGTTAAGGTCAGCGTTCATGCCTCCACCATCAGAAAAAGACTGGGCAAAAATGGCCTGCATGGCAGAGTTCCAAGGAGAAAACCACTGCTGAGCAAAAAGAACATTAAAGCTCGTCTCCAATTTTTCCAAAACACATCTTGATGATCCCCAAGACTTTTGGGAAAACATTCTGTGGACCGATGAGACAAAAGTGGAACTCTTTGGAAGGTGTGTGTCCCATTACATCTGGCGTAAAAGGAACACTGCATTTCAGAAAAAGAACATTATACCAACAGTAAAATATGGTGGTGGTAGTGTGATGGTCTGGGGCTGTTTTGCTGCGTCAGGACCTGGAAGACTTGCTGTGATAAATGGAACTATGAATTCTGCTGTCTACCAAGAGATCCTGAAGGAGAATGTCCGACCATCTGTTCGTGTACTCGAGCTGAAACGAACTTGGGTTCTGCAGCAGGACATTGATCCTAAACACACCAGCAAGTCCACCACTGAATGGCTGAAGAAAAACAAAATGAAGACTTTGGAGTGGCCTAGCCAAAGTCCTGACCTGAATCCTATTGAGATGTTGTGGTATGACCTTAAAAAGGCCGTTCATGCTCGAAAACCCTCTAATGTAACTGAATTAGCACAATTCTGCAAAGATGAGTGGGCCAAAATTCCTCCAGAACGCTGTAAAACCCTCATTGCAAGTTATCACAAACGCTTGGTTGCAGTTGTTGCTGCTAAGGGTGGCCCAACCAGTTATTAGGTTTAGGGGGCAATCACTTTTTCACACAGGGCCATGATGGTTTGGATTTTTTTTCACCTTTAATAATAAACACCTTCATTTACAAACTGCATTTTGTGTTTACTTGTGTTGTCCTTGACTATTGTTTAAATTGGTTTGATGTTCCGAAACACTTAAGTGTGACAAACATGCAAAAAAACAGGAAATGCGGAAGGGGGCAAACACTTTTTCACACCACTGTATGATCCTTACATTTCATTTCAGCCAAACCAATTTGCTCAGGAACAAATGAAACACTAAAATAAACCAAACTTCAGCCATTAGAGATCATCTGAGTGAATTATATCTGTGTTTTACTTCCACTCAGTGGAGAAAGCCAGCGGAGTTTTGAAAAGGATGTGCCAGGAATCGGGCATTCTCTCTGGGTATAGCGAGCCTCGATAGCCTGAGTCAGCCGACAGCTAGCAAGGCCAGCTGCCTGGTAGAGTAGCAGCAACGGACATCTCCAAAAACGTCAGATCACTTTTTGCAATTAAGTGAGATCTTGATAAAACAAGCTGATATTTGAGGTTTACACATTTATGTTCTTAAACATCTTAAACATCTTAAAAGTTTATTTTGTGTCACAGTAACAGTTGTATTTCGAACTTTTGGCTGCTCTCCTCTGGCATTGTTGTGTTTGAGTTTTTATGTGCAATGGATCATGGGTATATGGTAGGCCACGAACAATACACCAGACCCATCCTTCGAATTTGAGAAAAGAAGGTATGCATTCATCGACCCCATTTAGAGGAGTCTTCGAATTTGGACAGTCGTCGTCACCTCACTGTGATCTAATCAGCCTACAAATGCGGCCTTTGAAGTATGCAGCCCCTGCATTTGGACACGGCTTTAGTGTCAGTAAATGGAAGGGTTGCATCAGGAATGGCATCCAGCACAAGAGCTGTGCCAAATCAAAATATGCAGATCCATCTGTTGTGCTGACCCCCTGGGAAATAAGGGAGCAGCTGAAAGTACCTATGTATCTACTATATACAAGTGCTGGTCATAAAATTAGAATATCATGAAAAAGTTGATTTATTTCAGTAATTCCATTCAAAAAGTGAAACTTGTATGTTATATTCATTTATGACACAGACTGATATAGTTCAAATGTTTATTGTTTTAATTTTGATGATTTTAACTGACAACTAATGAAAGCATGAAAACTAATGAGAGCATGCCATAGGTATTGAAGGTACTGCACTGCAGTGGTTTGAATCATATATATCTAATAGATTTCAATTTGTTCATGTAAGTGGGGAGTCTTCTTCACACACTAGGGTTAATTATGGAGTTCCACAAGGTTCTGTGCTAGGACCAACTTTATTTACATTATACACGCTTCCCTTAGGCAGTATTATTAGAAAGCATTGCACAAATTTTCTTTGTTTTGCAGATGATACTCAGCTTTATCTATCAATGAAGCCAGATGATATGCATCAATTAGTTAAAACGCAAGAATGTCTTAAAGACATAAAGGCCTGGATGACCTGTAATTTTCTGCTTCTAAATTCAGATAAAACTGAAGTTCTTGTACTCGGCCCCACAAATCTTAGAAGCACAGTGTTAAACCAGATACTTACTCTGGATGGCATTACTTTGGCCTCCAGTAACACTGTGAGAAATCTTGGAGTCATTTTTGACCAGGATATGTCCTTCAATGCACATATTAAACAGATTTGTAGGACGGCTTTTTTTTACATTTGCACACTATTTATAAAATTAGGAACATCCTTTCTCAGACTGATGCTGAAAAGCTAATTCATGCGTTTTTTACTTCTAGGCTGGACTGTTGTAATTTGTTATTACAAGGCTGTCCTAAAAGCTCCCTGAAAAGCCTTCAGCTGATCCAAAATGCTGCAGCTAGAGTACTGACAGCGACTCTTCAGTGTTCGTCCCCCCAACCCCCCCGCCACACCCATAATTATTGTCTACAGTTTCACGTTTGTCTGTATTGTTCGTATTTATTGTGTACTGTCTGGCGCCCTTGCACATGTTCGCATAAGAGCACTTTAATGTTTACTGTTTACTGTTGTGTGTATTGTTCTATGTAGCACCTTGGTCCCGGAGAAACGTTGTTTCGTTTCACTGTGTACTGTGTATATGGTTGAAATGACAAATAAAAACTCTTTAACTTTTTAACTTTAGAAAGAGAGAGCATATTTCTCCCATATTGGCTTCTCTTCATTGGCTCCCTGTTAAATCTAGAGTAGAATTTAAAATCCTTCTCCTAACATACAAGGTCTTGAATAATCAGGCCCCATCTTATCTCAAAGACCTCATAGTACCGTATCACCCCAATAGAGCACTTCGTTCTCAGACTGCTGGCTTACTTGTGGTTACTAGGATACTGGGAGAATGGGAGGCAGAGCCTTCAGTTTTCAGGCCCCTCTTCTGTGGAACCAGCTCCCAGTTTTGGATTCAGGAGACAGACACCCTCTCTATTTTTAAGATTAGGCTTAAAACCTTCCTTTTTAATAAAGTTTATAGTTAGGGCTGGATCAGGTGACCCTGAACCATCACTTAGTTTTGCTGCTATAGGCATAGGCTGCTGGGAGGTTCCCAAAATGCACCGTTTCTTCTCATTCACCTTATTTACTTTGTTTATACTCCACTTTATATTTAATCATTAATTGTTATTAATCTCTGCCTCTCTTCCACAGCATGTCTTTTGTCCTGTCTCTCTCCACTCAGCCCCAACCGGTCGCAGCAGATGACTGCCCCTCCCTGAGCCTGGTTCTGCTGGAGGTTTCTTCCTGTTAAAAGGGAGTTTGTCCTTCCCACCATCGCCAAATGCTTGCTCATAGGGGGTCGTTTTGACTGTTGGGTTTTTTCTGTATTATTGTAGGGTCTTTATCCTCAATACAAAGCACCTTGAGGCGGCTGTTTGTCATAATTTTGTGCTATATAAATAAAGTTGAATTGAGTTGAGTTGAGTTGAGTTGAGTTGAGTTGAATTGAATTGAATTGAATTGAATTGAACCGTTAAAAACAATGGGCATGGAGGTTCCTGAAAACTGTCTCTCTACTGTGCAGAGCCAGCAAGCATTTCAACCCAGCTATTCCCATTTACTCCCATAATTGGCTATCTGTGCAGAGAGAAAGTAGCCATATCTCAGGGTTTTCCTCTGCTGGCTTGACAGCTTGTAATTAGAGGGGAAAAGTCTGTTCCTTCAATGAAACAATGGTGTAGCAGGATAAAGGACTGCCCTCTCTTTGTAAAGCAGTCTAAAGGAACAGCATTCTCTCAGCAAAATAAATACAGCCCTGTGTAATGAGCAAAAAGGTTTGTTTGTGTGTGTGCATGTGTGTGTGTGCATGTGTGTGTGTGTGTGTGTGTGTGTGTGTGTACACATGCATGCTTTGGGTAAATATTGTCAGTTAATTAAACTGGCTGAAGTAATTGATGATCTAATTTGTGAGGGCTGGTTGAAGGAAAAAAAAGAAAACAAAGGCTCTGATTTCTATGCAATTTATTTCACATGATCTTTTTTCCTGTTTAGTTACTAGAAAATAATAAGCTATACACAGTACTCAGTTTACAAGACAAACTGTGAGACTTTGCTAAGCATGAAATTACTTTTTTTCTTCCCACATAACATCAACTGAACCACCCAGAATTAACAATATAAAACAATAGCAATTAATAACAAAGAAAAACAGGGAGAGTGATGACAAGGAGGAATTACTGCAATACTGAAACCCTATGATTTCAACCTTAATAATATTGCACTGTAATGTCAATGACACAAAATATATCATTCTCTTTTGTTATATTTGTGTTTTCTTTGTTTGTTTTTTATTTAATCACAATAAATATGTTCTGCATTTTTGTTGCAAATGCAAACAAAATTTTGCACCATGGAAAGTCTTGTTAAAGTATACACTGTTCTTCTTAAACATTTTCCATGGAATTACATATAACAGTTAATTAGACTATTTTTGACACTGGCATAGACCCAACAAGGTGCTGGAAACATTGCTCAGAAATTTTGGTCCATGTTGAAATGATGACATCAACTGCACATCCATGATGCAAATCTCCCATTCCATAGTCTCATGTAGTTTATGCCAAATTCTGATCCTACCATCCAAGTATCACAGGACCAGACCAGGCAACTGTTGTTGTTCAGTTTCAGTGAGCCTAATTTGTAGCCTCAGTTTCATTGTAGCCTGTTTTTAGCTGACAGAATGGCACCCGATATGGTCTTATGCTACTCTAGTCAAACTGCTTCAAGGTTTGATTTCTTGCGAGTTCAGAGATGTTCATTGGTTATTAAAGTTAATGCTGCCCTCCTATCAGCTCAAAGTAATTATCCATTCTACTCTGAGCGTGGGCATCAAGAAGGCATTTTCACTCCAAAAACTTCTGCTGTCTGGATGTTCACTGATCACAGTTTCTGAAATACTGTCTGACATCGACAACCAAAAGGTTTCATAATGTGATACTTGGTTTCTGTCTCTCAGTAGGCCTCTCAGGAATAAATTTACTGTGTAATCAAAGACCAGAATTACACTAGTTTCTTTTATTAACTTTTAGAGAAAATCACGCGTTTACACATCACACAAGCACAGTTAAAATGAAGTGAGACCTGTCATTACTTGATTGCTGCCTGTTGTAAAACTGACAGTGAAGTACTGCAAATCGGTAAGTACACAAATAAAAAAGTCAGCAGTCTATGATCTAGAAGACTATCTGGATCCTGATTAGTTTGTGATATTTTTTATATATCAAGATAATGTCTTCCAGTTTCCTCTATTTTAACATGTACACTTGTGATGGTCTATGAAAAAAATTTAGAGAAGCTGGAGACACCTGAGAAATTCATTGGAATCCTGATGCAGTTAGACAGTGGTATGCACAGATGAGTCTGTGCATATGGCAGTCTGTTTGACTGCTTCCCCACAACCAACCAGGTGAAGCAAGGCTGTGTCATTGCCCCAGTTTTTTTCATAATCGTCTTTGGGGTCATGCTGACTGAAGCCTTTCTTGGCTTAGATAATGGCGTATACATCAGAGTCAGAGTTGATGGAAATGTCTTCAATATTTCAAGACTTCCTGCAAAAACTAAAGTTAAGCTGATCGGTGAACTTCTTTTTGCTGATGACTGTGCCTTCTTTGCACAAACAGAAGAATATCTGCAGGCACAAATAAACAGCTTTTCAGCAATTACCAAGAAGTATGGCCTTTGCATCAGCATTAAGAAAACTGAGATACTGTACCAACCTCCTCCAGCAGCAAATCATGTTCTGCCATCCATCTATGCAGATGATAACCAACTGAAAGACAAAGATGCCTTTGTGTATATGGGTAGTATAATATCCAGTGATGGTCAGTTGGATAGAAAAATCTCCAGCCATATAACAAAGGTCAGTAAATTTTTTGGTTGCCTGTACAAAAGGGTTTGGAATAGCCATGAAATAACTCTGTTTAAACAACTGTCTACCACGCTGCTGTCTTAAGCACTCTACTATATTGAGCTGAGTGCTGGACCGTCAACATGTTCAACAGCTTGAGGCTTTCCAATAAGGCTGCTTACAGAAGATCTTTAAAACAAGCTGGAAGGATGGAGTTCCAAATACAGATGCCCTGAGTACTGCTGATTGTGCCTCTGTGGAAAGCATCATCATAAATCAACAGCTGTGATGGACGGGACACATAATTTGTATGGACAATCACAGGGTACTAAACCAACTCTTCGAAGGAGAATTGTTTAAAGGTTACTGCAGTACTGAGAGGCCCAGAAAGCAATTTAAATACCATGTCACGGACTTGGTAAAGAACTGTAACTTAGATCCAAAGCCTGGTGCCTTGCTGTTCAGACAGAAGTGTCAAAATTTTAGCAAAACAGACATCAATTCAATTCAATTCAATTCAATTTTATTTATATAGCGCCAAATCACAACAAACAGTCGCCTCAAGGTGCTTTGTATTGTGGGTAAAGACCCTACAATAACACAGAGAAAACCCAACAGTCAAAACGACCCCCTATGAGCAAGCACTTGGCGACGGTGGGAAGGAAAAACTCCCTTTTAACAGGAAGAAACCTCCAGCAGAACCAGGCTCAGGGAGGGGCAGTCATCTGCTGTGACCGGTTGGGGCTGAGGGGAGAGAGACAGGACAAAAGACATGCTGTGGAAGAGAGGCAGAGATTAATAATAATGATTAAATACAGAGTGAAGTATAAACAAGTAAATAAGTTGAATGAGAAGAAACAGTGCATTTTGGGACCCCCCCCCCTCAGCTGCCTAGGCCTATACCAGCATAACTAAAGGGTGGTTAAGGGTCGTCTGATCCAGCCCTTACTATAAGCTTGATCATAAAGGAAAGTTTTAAGCCTAATCTTAAAAATAGAGAGGGTGTCTGTCTCCCGAATCCAAGCTGGGAGATGGTTCCACAGATGAGGGGCCTGAAAGCTGAAGGCACTGCCTCCCATTTTACTTTTAAGTATCCTAGGAACCACAAGTAAACCAGTAGTCTGAGAATGAAGTGCTCTATTGGGGTGATACGGTACTATGAGGTCTTTGAGATAAGATGGGGCCTGATTATTCAAGACCTTGTATGTGAGGAGAAGGATTTTAAATTCTACTCTAGATTTAACAGGGAGCCAATGAAGAGAAGCCAATATGGGAGAAATATGCTCTCTTACTAGTCCCTGTCAGTACTTTAGCTGCAGCATTTTGGATCAGCTGAAGGCTTTTCAGGGAGTTTTTAGGACAGCCTTGTAATAACAAATTACAGTAGAAGTAATAAATGCATGGATTAACTTTTCAGCATCAGTCTGAGAAAGGATGTTTCTAATTTTATAAATATTGCGCAAATGTAAAAAAGCCGTCCTACATATCTGTTTAATATGTGCATTGAAGGACATATCCTAGTCAAAAATGACTCCAAGATTTCTCATAGTGTTACTGGAGGCCAAAGTAATGCCATCCAGAGTAAGTATCTGGTTTGACACCATGCATCTAAGATTTGTGGGACCGAGTACAAGAACTTCAGTTTTATCTGAATTTAGCAGCAGGAAATTAGAGGTCATCCAGGCCTTTATGTCTTTAAGACATTCCTGCAGTTTAACTAATTGATGTGTGTCATCTGGCTTCATCGATAGATAAAGCTGAGTATCATCTGCATAACAATGAAAATTGATGCAATGCTTTCTAATAATACTGCCTAAGGGAAGCGTGTATAATGTAAATAAAATTGTTCCTAGCACAGAACCCTGTGGGACTCCATAATTAACCTTAGTGTGTGAAGAAGACTCCCCATTTACATGAACAAATTGGAGTCTATTTGATAAATATGATTCAAACCACTGCAGTGCAGTACCTTTAATACCTATGGCATGCTCTAATCTCTGTAATAAAATGTTATGATCAACAGTATCAAAGCTGCACTGAGGTCCAACAGGACAAGCACAGAGATGAGTCCACTGTCAGAGGCTGTAAGAAGATCATTTGTAACCTTCACTAATGCTGTTTCTGTACTGTGATGAATTCTGAAACCTGACTGAAACTCTTCAAATAAACCGTTCCTCTGCAGATGATCAGTTAGCTGTTCTACAACTACTCTTTCAAGGATTTGGAGAGAAAAGGAAGGTTGGAGATTGGCCTATAATTAGCTAAGACAGCTGGGTCAAGTGATGGCTTTTTAAGTAGCGGTTTAATTACAGCCACCTTGAAGGCCTGTGGTACATAGCCACCTAATAAAGACAGATTGATCATATTTAAGATTGAGGCATCAATAATTGGAAATACTTCTTTGAACAGTCTAGTAGGAATGGGATCTAATAAACATGTTGATGGTTTGGAGGAAGTAACTATTGAAGTTAACTCCAAAAGATCAACTGGAGCCAAAGAGTCTAAACAAATACCAGCAGTGCTGAAAGCAGCCGAACATGAAGATAAATCTTGGAGATGGTTTTGAATAATTTTTCCTCTAATGTCTAAAATTTTATTTGTAAAGAAATCCATGAAGTCATTACTAGTTAAAGTGAAAGGAATACTGGGCTCTACAGAGCTCTGACTCTTTGTCAGCCTGGCTACAGTGCTGAAAAGAAACCTGGGGTTGTTCTTATTTTCTTCAATTAATGATGAATAGTAAGATGTCCTAGCTTTATGGAGGGCTCTTTTATAGAGCAACAAACTATTTTTCCAGGCTAAATGAGCATCTTCTACTTTAGTGAGATGCCATTCCCTCTCCAGCTTACAGGTTATCTGCTTTAAGCTGCGCGTTTGTGAATGATTCAAGCTTGCCTTAGAAGGAAGCATCCCGAAGCTGCTGAAGTGACAGCCTACATATGCCAAGTGTGCCTCCAGCAATGTACTTCAACTGCTGGCCTCACTGCTCACTCACCCTCACAGCACCCATCCATTAACCAATAGTTGTCACTGAATATGATATGACTTCCATGATTGTACATATTATTGTTTTAACTTTTGGATTTTTTATTATAATAGAGTATTCTGGCTAACTAGAAAGTAAGTAGCCCACCTATTTGTATTTATAACACTGTTTTAGGTCAGATGTCACAAGGTTTTACAATAAAAACTGCCAAGGGAGCACATTTTGACCCTTGGAATTTAAAAAAACCATGTAACTCTGTAGAAATAAATGTAAAACAATAGCAGCATGCCGAGTTGCCTAGCAACACATAATGTTTGCACACATTTTGATATGAAAGCTTCTGAAACAGGAGCCAGAGCTAGTTAGATGTGATTGATAGATAAATACATAGGGGACTGGAGTTAGATAAATGATGTATAATTACTGCAGGGCTGAATATGTCACAGATGGGACATTGAGCTGGGGCACAGCAGGTCAGAAGGAGAGAGTGTGCGAGTGGATGCATGGAGAACCGGGCGGTTTGCTAACAGTCCAGAGCAGTGAGGGAGTTATAGTTAAACTAAGCAGAGAGTGCAGAGTGTGGAGTACTAATCTGGGCAAACAAAGATTGAAATCTAGAGGAGAACAGCTAAATCTGATGGGTTTCAGGCCTGAGGAGCAGAGCTGAGGAGGGCTGCAGACTGAAGCAGAACAGTGTGGATGGTGCATGAGAGGGGCTGCAGGTCCAGTAAAGAGGAGGCAGAGATGGATGGTGTGATAAACTTTAACTGTTTTACTTTTACAAAAGTTAATTTATTAAAATTTTTTGTTATTTTGTCACCAACTGTGAGGTCAATTTTAAAATGTAGGCATTTCAATCTTTATCAAAGTGAGCACTTTTTTTTATACCTTCTTTATTTCAGTGTAATTACTACCACACATTATCCAGAATCCATTTTTACCTTTTTCTTATTTCTTATATAATAATTAAATTAAATGTCTTAGCTATTGTGTTGTTGTTGTATATTCTAATATACATGATACTGCCAAAAGTTTTCGCTCTTCTGCCTTCACACAGAACTTGAGTGACATCCCATTCTCTATAGTGTTTAATATGGTGTCGGCCCACCCTGTGCAACAGCTTCAGCTCTTCTGGGAAGGCTTTCCACACGGTTTACGAGTGTGTTGATGGAAAGTTTTGACCATTCTTTTTGAAGGGCATTTGTGAGGTCAGAAACTGATGTTGGACAAGAAGGCCTGGCTCACAGACTCCACTCTAATACATCCCAGAGGTGTTCTGTTGGCTTGAAGTCAGGAGTCTGTGCAGGCCAGTCAGGTTCTTGTTGGGAGAATGAAATTTCCAAAATGTCTTGGTATGCTGAAGCATTAAGAGTTCTTTTCACTGGAACTAGGGAGCTGAGTCCACCTCCTAATAAACAACACCACACCTTCCACCAAACTTTATACTTGGGAAAACTTTATACCTGGCAACCACCGAACCCAGATTCAGCCATTGGATTGCTAGACTTAGAAGTTGTTTGTCACTCCAGAGAACATGTTTCCACTGCTCTAGAGTCCAGTGATGGCACACTTTATACCACTGCAACCCTTTTGTCCTGTCTCCCTCCCCTCAGCCCCAACCGGTCGTGGCACATGACTGCATGGTTCTGCCAGTGGAAAACAGAGTTTTCCTTCCCACTAGCGCCAAAGGCTTCCTCATACGGGGTCGTTTTGATTGTTGGGTTTTCTCTGTAATTACTGTGGTTTTTACCTTACAGTATAAAGCACCTTGAGTTGACTGTTTGTTGTGATTTGGTGCTATATAAATAAATTTCAATTGAATTAAATTGAATTGAACTGAAATGAAATGAACTGAATTGAACTGAACTATGTACCTCAGCATCCACTGACCCTGCTCTTTGTTATAATACCACTAACAGTTGACTGTGGTAGATTTAGTAGTGAGGAAATTTCACGACTGGACTTGTTGCACAGGTGGCATTCTGTTATTGTAGCACACTGGAATTCACTGAGCTCCTGAAAGTGGCCCAGTCTTTCACAAATGCTTGTAGAAGCAGTCTGCATGCATAGGCACTTAATCTGATACACCTCTGACCATGGAAGTGTTTGGAATACCTGAACTCAATGACTTGGATGAGTGAGTGAATACTTTTGGCAATATACTGTGTATTTTAACCTTACAATCTGTAAAGATAATCTAAATAATTTGTAAAATAAAGTCTCTAAATTTAACCTTAAATATGCATTTTGTCAAATCTTATAATTGGACAGATCAGATGAAAAATAACAACTGAACTTTATCAAGAAAAGATTTTTTGTGATTGCTAGTATTGTTGCAGGATGGAGCCAAGCCCCTGATTTCAACTAAGAGATAAGTCATATTAAACATAGGAAATAGTGTCTTGTAACCAACAAGTTTTATCCTGTTTACAATTTAGATAGCGATTTACATACAACCAAAACAGTGCTATTTTGGTGTAATGGTGTAAAGACAGATTGTGTACCACAGTCCAGAAATGGTTTTATTTTCTGTATTTCCAGGTCAAGCATAATTTCTTACAGCAGTGGAACTTAAAATTGAGTAGGGTACATCTTACTTAAATGGAACAAGTGCTGAGGACAGTGATATGATTTGAACAATATGATATGACTTTAACAAAGACGGCTGAGTCCTCCTTGAGGCAAGTTTGCCTGTGAGGGGCGAGTTGTCACTCTGCAGTGGCTCTCTCCCTGCTGTGTCTCTCCGGCAGCAGACTCTCCACAAGTGGTGTGGGATTCCTGACCAAAGAGAGACAATGGTAAGTAAGCACATGGAAAAAGCACTACACACTTCAGCTACTGTATAAAAACTACCAGGCTTGCGAGTACCGCAAGCAGTTCAACGATCCAGCAGCAACTCAGAAGACACTCCAGCATTTTGTAGCCCACAGGTCAGTGATGTGGCATGTGGCTCAGGTGTGGGAGCAGCTGGGAGGAGACCTCCAGCATGCTCCGCCTCTGGAACACAACATCCATGCACCCATCCACTCAGACACTCACACACAAAAAGAAGAAAGAAAGTGCAGAAGAGGAGAGAGAAAGGCAAGGCGGTCCAGGAGGACCACAGATCATGGCGAAAAAGACATTCAGATATCCCGATGGACATGATTATAATCACATCCAAGACCTTTGTGCCATAAATGATGCTGTAAATTACATAGATTCTTTACAAAGACTCTAACACCTCAATGGCATTAATAAATAGTGAAGAAGTCACAGATGCATAAAGTGGCAACTAAATAATATAGCTAGATGGCTGAGATTCCTTTGCTCACCTTCCTCTTTGGACTTAAAGTGAGAATGAGAAAAAGGAGATGACTTACTTGAAATCATTCTTGTATTGTTAAAATTTGGTGCAACCTCTGCTGATGACTTCTTCCTCTCAAACTGAACAAAATACTGCCAAAATATTATTTAGAAATGAAATGGACTGGCATTTATATTGAGCTTTCCAAGTCTTATTAAGCAGTCTAAGCTTGTCATGAAGCATGCTAACATTAAAGCACTCACTTCTGCAGTACTCAAGGAATACATACAAAAAACAGAGCGAGTGCTAGATTAAAATTTGCTTGGTGTGTTAGAATACCTTCCCGTATTAGTACAGTATAAAGGAGAATTACAGATCAACTCAGTGATGCGTTGGCTAGACATCCTCTATGATAACAGCAGCATCAGCATTCTTCATCCTCTGGCTCTACCATCACTCCATCTCAATCTAGCCCCCGCTCTCTCTCCACCTGTATCCCCACTGTTTTTTCTTCTCCCGTGAAAACACACATACACACACACACACAGACACACACAAGGACAGCCCTCACTCTGTGGTGAGCCAGCAGCTATTGATTGAATCTGAGAAGATGTCTGAGGAGGAGAGTAGTGTTCAAGGTGTGGGGAATAGACTACTCTTGGCTAATAGATAGCGCAGATTGCCTCGGTCTGTGCGTGTGTGTGTGTTTGTGTGTGTGTGTGTGTGTGTGTGTGTGTGTGTGTGTGTGTGTGTGTGTGTGTGTGTGTGTGTGTGTGTGTGTGTGTGTAAGATAATACAGATTGCCTGGCACAAGCTGTTCAGCAGAGAAGCCTGTCTTTTTGCAGGGTCCATTGACTGAAGTGCAGCATGGAAACATTTCAGCCTTGATGATAGGACTGATAACAGGCCTGATGTGGCTGAATGAGCCCCACTGGAGCCCAATGAGCAGGGAAAGAGGATTTAGTAAATAGTGACGGTTACTTGTGTGAAACATATAACCCATTAGGACAATAATCAATACAGACACAGTCCAAAAGGTAGGAAGAAAACTGGACAATGAACTGGATGAGTAAGCGAAAGAGAATGCATGTTTGTATCAGGTTTTTGCACAACATGAAATGCATTTTGTGTTTTGGTAAGAAACAGGTTGAAGTCAGTTTACTGTTGATATTTATTCCTAGGTCACTGAAAAGCTGAAGCTCTCAGTACCATATCATCTTTTTGAGTTTATACTGCATTTCTAAATGAACTAGTTCTTGTAGAGTGCTTTTCTATTCTGAGTACTCAGAGCGCTTATACAACATGTTTACATTCACACCAGCACTTCCATATGTAACTTAAGCTTAGTGCTTACTGTCTAACATGTGAAAGTACTCACTGCTGAGGGGAGAGAGACAGGACAAAAGACATGCTGTGGAAGAGAGCACAACAACAAACAGTCGCCTCAAGGCGCTTTGTATTGTGGGTAAAGACCCTACAATAACACAGAGAAAACCCAACAGTCAAAATGACCCCCTATGAGCAAGCACTTGGCGACGGTGGGAAGGAAAAACTCCTTTTTAGCAGGAAGAAACCTCCAGCAGAACCAGGCTCAGGGAGGGGCAGTCATCTGCTGTGGCCGGTTGGGGCTGAGGGGAGAGAGACAGGACAAAAGACATGCTGTGGAAGAGAGCCAGAGATTAATAATAATGATTAAATACAGAGTGAAGTATAAACAAGTAAATAAAGGTGAATGAGAAGAAACAGTGCATTATGGGACCCCCCTCAGCAGCCTAGGCCTATAGCAGCCTAACTAAGGGTGGTTCAGGGTCATCTGATCCAGCCCTAACTATAAGCTTGATCATAAAGGAAAGTTTTAAGCCTAATCTTAACAATAGAGAGGGTGTCTGTCTCCCGAATCCAAGCTGGGAGCTGGTTCCACAGATGAGGGGCCTGAAAGCTGAAGGCTCTGCCTCCCATTCTACTTTTAAGTATCCTAGGAACCACAAGTAAGCCAGCAGTCTGAGAACGAAGTGCTCTATTGGGGTGATACGGTACTATGAGGTCTTTGAGATAAGATGGGGCCTGATTATTCAAGACCTTGTACCTGACCTTGACCTTGACCTTGTACCAGACCTTTTACCACTTGCCAACTAGTCAGGAAATACACATATTTCCCTTATGACAAGGGGGTCACAAGCGGTCAATGACCGGTCTCTAGGCCTCTATGACTGGGGTCATATATAGAGAAACGAGGCCTGGCAGTATGCAGACTGCCGATAGTAAGCAGTTGTGTATCAGATTAAAATGATTCTGATTCATAAATCTGATGGTAACTTTGTATGTGCAACTATTTTGTGTGCAGGATAAGAATGTTCCTGTACACATATTAGTTAATAAGTCCCAATGTGAACTTATTCTTAAAATTGTGGGTCCCCAAAACAACCCTGACTCAAGCACCCTAATGGATTTATTGTGAAAAAAAATTAAATCCAATTCAGTTTCCTTTATATAGTGTCCAATGGCAACAACTGTCGCCTCAAGGTGCGCCCTATATTGTACACTGCTCAAAAAAATTTAAGGAATGCTTTAATTAAAGTATAGCATCAAGTCACTTAAACCTCTGGGATACTGATCAAGTCAGTTAAGTAGCAGAGGGAGTTGTTATTTAATTTCTGCTAATTTTGTGTCAATGAATTCAACTGCAGGTGCACTAGAGGGGCAACAATAGGACAACCCCCAAAACAGGAATGGTTTTACAGGTGGAACCCACTGACATTTCTTCCCTCACCATCTTTTTACTAGTTTGGCATTGAATGGAGTCATTGCCACTACTGGTAGCATGAGGAGATACCTTGACCATACAGAGATTGCAGGTCCACCACTGGCACCCTGCACTATTCACAGATAGCAGGTTGACCCTGAGCACACCCAACACATTTGAAAGGGTATGAAGAAGTCATAGAAAACATTATACTGCCTGTAACATTGTTCAGCATGATCGGTTTGGTGGTGAGTCAGTGATACTCCTAGAAGTCATATCCACGGAGGAACTCACAGACCTCTACAGGCTAGGCAATGGCACCCTGATTGCCATTTGGTATTGGGATGAAATCTATGCACTTGTCAGATCCTATGCTGGTGCAGTGGGTCATGGGTTCCTCCTGGTGCACGACAATGCCCGGCTTGGCGACGGTGGGAAGGAAAAAAATCCCCTTTAACTGGAAAAAACCTCTGGCAGAACCAGGCTCAAGGAGGGGCAGTCATCTGCTATGACCAGTTGGGGCTGAGGGGAGAGAGACAGGACAAAAGACATGCTGTAGAAGACAGACAGAGATCAATAACAATT
>JAMQGT020012535.1:0-200539 GCA_024447675.2 Pterophyllum scalare | reverse complement strand
CAGACTCGTTACATGTAACAGCACACGTGCTTGAGGGAGCTGATGAGCAGTTTGAGGAAAAATGGTACAGAGAGAGGCAAAACACTGAAAGGGTACGAATAGACAGTGTGTTTTGGACAAAAGATAGATGTGCAGCTAAAATTATTCTCACAGATGAACAAAACAGTTTTTACAGAATCCATGACAGCACTCCACATGTTTCTCTTTCAAAAGCTGAGCAAGATGATTGGCAGGATTTGGGGCCATGGCTAAAACGAGTGCAACAGTATAAACAATGGGAAGAAACTGACACTCCAGGGGTAAAACACTGCAATGGGGTGTTTAAGAAGCACCTGACAGCAATTGTTTGTGTTACAAGGACTGTGCAGTTGCTAACAAAAACTTGTCTTTACGTCCAGCAGGTGGAACCATGCCAGCTGACCCCAGACTCTCCAGAATTGCGTGATATCCCGGAGCACTTGTGGGCAGCCAGTAAATATGATGTGGGGGAAATGAAAGGTGCCCCTCCTTTGGTGGTGACTCCTAAGTCTGACTTCAGACCATGTAAGCATCAGTATCCATTAAAGCCAGAAGCTGTTAAGGGTATTACTCCTGTGTTTAACTCTTTAGTGAAGGCAGGAGTAATCATCCCCTGTGAGGACAGCCCAGTCCGCACACCAATATTTCCTGTAAAAAAAATAAGGGCGAAAGGGCAGCCTGAAGAATGGCGCTTTGTGCAAGATCTTCAAGCAGTGAATGCAGCAATACACGCCAGGGCACCTGAAGGTCCCAACCCCCACACCATATTGGCACAAGTTCCACCAGAAAGCAAATACTTTTCTGTGATTGATCTGGCTAATGCATTTTTCAGTATAAAGGTTGATCCTGCCAGCCAGTTTTGGTTTGCTTTCTCTTTCCAAGGGAAAAGTTACACTTGGACACATTGCCCCATGGGCCTAAATGAGGCCCCCACAGTTTTCAACAGTGCACTGAAAGAAAACCTGTCAGGTTTTCTCCCTCCAGAGGGTTCCACATTGTTGCAATACGTTGATGATTTGCTGATCTGTTCCCCTTCTAAGCAGGCCTGCGAGACAGACACAAAAGAGTTGTTAAAATACCTCGCTGAAAACGGTCACAAGGTGAGCCTCTCCAAATTACAGTGGGCTTCGGAGAAGGTCACCTATCTGGGACACGTGATCTCGGCAGACGGTAAGTCCCTCTCCCCAAAAAGGATTGCAGCGATTCAATCCATTCCAAAACCACAAACAAAGAAACAAATGATGAGTTTTCTTGGCATGACGTCATATTGCCGTCAGTGGATACTCAGCTATGCTGCGCGAGAGGCTCCACTGGCAGCAATGATATATGGGAGGGGACTGACTGCACATGACAGACTAGAGTGGACTGAAGATGCTGACAAAGCTTTCACTGACTTCAAACTGACACTGCAGACTGCACCGACTTTAGGATTACCAAATCCTGATAAACCATTCACCCAGACAGTGGACGAAAAGGGTGGATACATGACATCTGTTTTATTGCAGGAGCATGGAGGGCGACAAAGACCAGTGGCACATTTCTCATCCAAACTGGACTCAGTAGCAGCAGGCCTCCCTCTTTGCCTGCGAGCAGTAGCAGCAGCTGAAAAGGCACTTCTAGCTTCACGTGACCTTGTGGGCTACTCTGACCTAACCCTCTTGGTACCACATTCTGTATCACTGATCCTCACAGAGCAAAAAACAACACACTTATCAGTAACACAGAAGTTGGCCTTGTGGAAGGACATTCTGTTGACCCTCTCCATCCGAGGACCCTGAACGTAGACGTTTTCCCAAAAGTTTTAGTGTGGTCTGACATTTTGTAGCAGAGTCTGTGGCAGAATAGACAGTGCTGTGAGAAAGTATTTGCCCTCTTCCCGATTTCTTAGTTTTTTGCCAAAATGGCATCCATGGGAGAGGTCCAAGCTGACCAAGAAAAACACAAAGGCTCATCTCATATTTACAAACAAACATCTTGATGATCCCCAAGACTTTTGGAAAAATATTCTGTGGACTGATGAGACAAAGTCTGAACTTTCTGGAAGGTTTGAGTCCCGTTACATCTGCATAAACTGACATAGCATTTAATAAGAAGAACATTATATCAACAGGCAAACATGACTTATTTTTCTTTTCAAATAACTTTTTAAAATATTAGGAAACAGTTTTTTATTTCAAAAATGTTTTTAAATAAGTTTTTATTTAGTATTTAATGTTTATTTTCTGTAATTCCATTTGAATTATTTATTAATAATAGATAATAATATTGCTTTTTCCAATAATGGATAGATAGATAGATAGATAGATAGATAGATAGATAGATAGATAGATAGATAGATAGATAGATAGATAGATAGATAGATAGATAGATAGATAGATAGATAGACAGATAGATAGATAGATAAAACTTTAATGATCCCACTACGGGGAAATTTGCGCATTACAGCAGCTCAGTACAGGGAAAAATGAAAGGATGAATAAAAATAATTTAAATAAAATAGAATAGAAAACACTATATACATAAAATATATATCAATAGCAATACACATATACATATACACACATATACACACACATCAAACACTATATACAGATATCAGACACACTATATACATTTGTAGCTGGTAAGGTAGACAGCATACATGGTATGCATTATATGGGTGAGAGTGTAATAAATAAAATGTATATGTGCTGTATGGATAAAGTGATGGCAGTGGAGGTAAAAGTGTCCAAGTGACTCGTGACATTATGATGTGTTGTACAGTCTAACTGCTGCTGGGATGAATGACCTGCGAAAGGGTGATGGGGTTGTCCATGATGGTTGTCAGCTTTGCTAACATCCTCCTCTCACCCACCACCATCATAGACTCCAGAGAACATCCCAGCACAGAGCTAGACCTCCACACCAGTTTGTCAATCCTGCTCCTGTCCCTTTCGGTGCATCCCCCCCCCCCCAGCAGACCACTGCATAGAGAAGGGCAGATGCTACCACTGAGTCATAGAAAGTCTTTAACAGAGTCCTGCAGACACCGAAGGACCTCAGTCTCCTCAGCAGGTGCAGTCGACTCTGGCCCTTCTTATACAGGACGTCTGTGTTTGTAGTCCAGTCCAGCTTGTTATTGAGGTGAACACCCAGGTACCTGTAAGAGACCACTGTCTCCATGTCCTTTCCCTGGATGTTCACCGGTGCTGTAGGGGGTGGCTTCCTCCTGAAGTCTATGACCATCTCCTTCATCTTCCAGTGCAGGCTGGATGGTGTTGAAAGCACTGGAGAAGTCAAAGAACATGACCCTCACAGTGTTCCCCACCTGCTCTAGGTGAGAGAGGGATCTGCGCAGTTATTTATCAATGTCTAAATAAATGGAAAACATAAAAAAAATAATTTGTAAAATAATTTGGTAATTATTATTTTATTGCATGATTAAGTATTAATTGATAAAATGCTTTTTTTTTATTGTGCTGGTCCTCCATATGTTCTAACATGGGAGTCTATGAAGGCCCTGTTGGAGCCTCTAGTGGACTTTAAAGGAACTGCAGGTTTCAGACCTGTACCCTGGTGCTAGTTTAGAGCCTGAGTCTGAACCAGGTCCAGGTTTGGGGCTCTGGGACTGTGATGTGTCCTCAGAAAAGTGAATCACTTGTTTTTGTGTTATGAAGAAATCGTTGCATGACACTCAGGGGCACACACACGTATACAGACACACACAAAGAGTCATGCTGGTCTTGTGTGTGTGTGTGTGTGTGTGTGTGTGTGTGTGTGTGTGTATGTGTGTGTGTGTGTGTGTGTGTGTGTGTGTGTGTGTGTGTTACGTTTGTGCATTTGCATGCATGTGAGTGTGTCTCCACAGATAGCAGCAGGTTAATCATTAACACTGAGCGGCTCGTAAAGCTAACACTAAGACAGTGAACCTTTGGAGTTTGATATGATGTGATCGCACATGCACACACACACACACACACACACACAGACGGAGGCCCCTGATGACACGTGAACACGCACACACTCGGCGCTCAGAATGACACAGCTCTGATCGGAGGGAGGTGATCTCTGAAATTGCTCAGGTGAGTTTTGCTCTTTTCCATGCAAATAAAGTTCTTTTAGGTTTGAATTTTATGTTTTAAATACACAGACAGAGAAAGAGAGCGAACAGGTAAAGTAAGGCTCGTTCATCCTCTCCTCTTCGCTGGTGTCTGGTGAACATTAACTGTCAGAGAAGCTAAAAGCGGCTAGCTGAGCAAACAGGCCGGCCAGGATTAATGAGTGTTTTAATGGAGAGAGAGAGTGCTGAGTAAATGTCTCTCTACCACTGTTTGTGTGAAAAAAGAGAGAGTGCGAGCGAGTGTCTCTCGACCCATGAAAACACCTCAAATTTAATTCTCTGAAAACCTGAAATGAGTGATCTGTGCTGAAAGAGCAACAGATTTTTCCAGCTGTGCTGCCAAGTCCTAAAAATCCACAATTATTATTTATTAAACCTCTTTTTAAATAGCAAAAATAAGCACTTTTGAGCCAGGTTTCTGTCTGTGTGGCTTTTAAAGGTTAAAATAAAGCAAATAACCAATAAATGACCGAAAAGCATGGGCCATGTTTCTCTTAAGATTACTGGCAGTATTTAGAGCAGAACCGGCACATTCACAGTGTTACTCCATAACAGCAAAGTGTTTTTAAGCTTAAAGTAACTTATTTACTGCTTAAAATCCAAATTCAGTTTAATCCAAACAGAAGCTGAACTATACCAGTTATCATCATAATCCAGTAATTATTCATAAGTTCGTGCAACATTTAATCTCCCAGATGGAATTTCATTCAAAAAAGAGTTTTAGTTTTTTACCCTTTGCAGAGGTCTGGAATGAAACTGCCTGTATATAAAGATGGAAACGGCTTCCAGCACTACATGCAATACACCTGCATTCTTTCTGATAACCAGCAGGAGGCGACTCCTCTAAACTCTGATTGGATAGAAGTCTATGGGAAAATTAGCCTCCAGCTCAGCAGATCTCTGAGCTCAGGAAACTGTTTCCTGATGAGCTTCTGATCTCAGTTGCTGCTTTCAGGTCTGACTGAATAAAACATGAAGGTCATTTGGGAAATTTTGCTCCTGTCAGGAAGGATTGGGAAGGAGGAGGGAAATTAGGGTGGAGCTACCTGTGATTGACTGGGTTTCTCAGTCAGATCACTCATCATATCCAGCCTCAAAGTGTTAATCTGGGAAAACACTGAGGTCAAAGCTTCAAAAATTCACCAGCGTCCATCTGGAAGTGGTCCTCTCCACTCAGCAGTCATCACAAAACACATAAGGAAACAAATCTCGGCAATTTATAAGCATTTTCTAAATTAATTTAATCTCAAAGGTCAACAGGACATAAAAAATGAACTGGAAACAAGTTTTTCTGACATTGGACCAAAACCTTATTTTGAAAATGTGATTTTTGCTGTTTAAGAGCTTTCTGATCCTGAGACCTGCTGCACAAGGTTTTCATCAGGGCTGCGAGGGTCGTTCTCCTCAAACTGAGTGGCACATTTCTTTATGGCGCTCCTGCTGTGCACGTCAAAACAGGAAACAGATGAGCACAAAAAGGAAGCAGCCCTGGGATCTAAAGTAAATTTTAATGTGATTATTACCTCTGAAATACATTTTTATTCAACAGATTAAACTCAGTTATTGTTCAAATACTGCAGGTGCGTCGCAGAACAAAATCAGAGCATGTGACCTTTGACATCACACCAGACTGAAGAAATATTTACATAGAAGGCGCTGGATTCACCTTCACAGGAAAATTAGGACTAAATTCACAAAATTTGTTCAAACCAGAAGAGAAGTGCAGTCCTTCATTTGGTCAGTTTTATGTAATAACTGCAGACCAACAGGAAACACTGAAAACACACCTCGAGGCCCAGATGCTTCAGATTAGGACCAGTGCTGGTTTTTCATTTGCTGTAGACTGACTGATGTAGAATGAGCCAAACTACCAACAGAAATGATCTCAGCAGCAGAATCTGAAGCCTGAACATATTTTTCAGGAAGCATCATGGTTCTCCTGATTTTCTCTTTTACCCTGAAAGCAGACGTGGAGCTGAAGGGTTTTACATCGTGAGCCAATTTTCAGAGTTACCAGGGCAGTTTTAAAGGACAGTGGGCCCTTGGTTTTCATCAAATGTGCAGTGCTGCAGTCAGCTGTAATAAAAATCAAAGGGAGCTTAAATAATAATAATAATGATGATGATGATGAGAAACAGCAACAGCTTTTGTAAACAATCAATTTGCACCTGACATGTTCCTGATGTTTATCTGAGCTGCATTCGTGTGACCCACATTTGGGTCAGTGGTCGGCTGGTTTGAACAGAGCGTCTGCACGCTGGGGTGCATCTGCATTTCTCAAACACACACTGTGGTGTTTTCTGTCTTTTAAAGATGCGCAGACGCGCTTCAGCTCTCTGAGCCGCTTCAAACATGATGAATGGTTAACCAGCACAGCAGCTGAGATTACCCTGACAGAAGAGCTGCTGCTCACACAGGCTGATAAGGCAGATTTGCAGAAAGGTGTGCTGGGACTTGTAGGAGAAGACAGCTGTCAGTTATGACTGTGGGGTGGAGCTAAAGTCACAGCTGACTTTCAGTGAAGAGCTGCAGACATATATACATATCAACAGACATATCAACTCTTTGATTGTTATCATATATATATATATATATATATATGTGTGTGTGTGTGTGTGTGTATGTATGTATATATATATATATATATGATAACAATCAAAGAGTTGATTTGGATTAAAAAAACAGAAACTGCTGCTCCAAATAGAAGTCGGCAGATTCATTATTAGCTGAAGAAATCTTGATTTGTTTTTTTTTAGGCCACAGCAGCTCAACCATCAGCTGTGTTTGCTAGTTAAACTCCCCTCTCTCGGCCGTGCTGATTGGTGAATTTCAGCAGCAAGTTACTGAGTCCAGCTGCTTTTTTTCCACCAGCAGACCCACAGCTCACCTTAAACATGTTTGTCTGTTCACCACCAACAGCTGGCTGAACACTTTCACTGTGGCTCACGCTATAAGCTGTCATCTCTAACCATGTCTGTTAATAAGAAAGACTGTTTTTTCTGTATTTTTAGGCTGGGGAGACAATCCCGGGGGGGCGAGGGAGTATTCAATTCAATTCAATTCAATTTTATTTATATAGCGCCAAATCACAACCAACAGTCGCCTCAAGGTGCTTTGTATTGTGGGTAAAGACCCTACAATAACACAGAGAAAACCCAAGAGTCAAAACGACCCCCTATGAGCAAGCACTTGGTGACGGTGGGAAGGAAAAACTCCCTTTTAACAGGAAGAAACCTCCAGCAGAACCAGGCTCAGGGAGGGGCAGTCATCTGCTGCAACCGGTTGGGGCTGAGTGGAGAGAGACAGGACAAAAGACATGCTGTGGAAGAGAGCCAGAGATTAATAATAATGATTAAATACAGAGTGAAGTATAAACAAGTAAATAAAGGTGAATGAGAAGAAACAGTGCATTATGGGACCCCCCCCCTCAGCAGCCTAGGCCTATAGCAGCATAACTAAGGGGTGATTCAGGGTCATCTGATCCAGCCCTAACTATAAGCTTGATCATAAAGGAAAGTTTTAAGCCTAATCTTGAAAATAGAGAGGGTGTCTGTCTCCTGAATCTGATGTGCTTTAATATTTTCTTCTGCTTTTGTAAAACAATAAATTAGAAAATTCATGGATAATAACAATAATCATATTTTAGAATGAAAAATGAAAAAAGTGTTTTGATTAAAGAGCTTTTGCATACTGCTGGATTTTGGTAATTACCAACCTTGTTAATTTAGTGCAGCTAAGGCACAAACCTCACACTGGCTGGTGGTCTAATAAATGTGTTGAGCACTGTATCTACAGCCCACGGGCTCATGGTGTTCTGGACACCAGTTGGAATCGCTCAGTGTGGACGTGAAGCTGAGAATCAGGACTTTTTCACGGCGAGTAAACCAAACCACAAGGCAGAACCTTAACCACTAACCTCCTGGATAATCTCAGGTGTCTTTGGCCTGTCTTATGATGGTGTTTGTCTCACCATGAACTTTTATTGCGAACAGTTTATCCCTCACCCTCCAGCTCCCCTGCTAATGTGTTTATATCATTTAAAGCTTCACTAACCCTCCAAGCATTGCTGCTGTTTAGTAATTCAGTCTGTGTTTCTTTCCACGGTTCTTCACTCAGAACATGGAAAATCATCTTTACATGGAAACTAGCTAGCTAACTTCCTGCTAATTTCTAACTCAGCTAAACCTCGTAAATCCTTTTTTTCATGGACACTTATGGACATCAAACTTTATTGTACCACCTTTGAGAGCATCCAAGCTGATAATTTTGTTGGAGCTGAAAGAATATGGACCTTTTTTACTCTTAGATTCTTTTACTCTTAGCTGAGGGAGGATTAAGACCTAGAAATGGTTAATGAAGCCAGGCTTATCCTGGTCCATGGGATACATGCTTAACAATGAGGGCTGTGCAATTATTAATTTTTTAGTTGTATTTATGGAGTGGGACTTGTCACCCTGGCCAAATGAAAAACGTGGTGGCTAAATTATCCTTTTGAACCCCAAACTGAAAATGTTCTGCTCTCACGTTGCAGAGACTAAAGTTTGGATGCTGTCATAGTGCCGGGACTTTAAATTTTGGTTTGAATTTTGAGATTTCAACAACAGCCACAGATGTGTTTCTGCTTGGAGAAATGTAAATTAAATGTATTCATTCAGAAATAATCACTACTGATTAGTGGTTACACATTCTAGGTCTCTTCCTATTAAAAGGGAGTTCTTCCTCCCCACTGTCACCAAGTGTGGCTTACAACTGGCTGTTTGCTGTGTACTATTGAATCAAATTAAATACATTAGATAATTCAATAATTTAAATACTTGGTTCTTAAAACTGTTTATCAGTAAACCCAACAGCATTGACCAAAGTCCACGAGGTTATACAGTCTGATCTAAAACATCAGCTGACTGAGACTGTTTACTGTCGGTATGTTTGCTGAAACACACATGTAAATAAAGTGGAACTGCAAAGAGACATATAGACAAAGACAGACTGTCTTTCCTTCCTCTCATCAGGTCATCTAATTTCCAAAGTGAGAGACATCTGTGGAAAACTGGGACCATTTTCTGGCCCTCCTGAACCCAGACTGTGGTTAGATGTTTCAGGCTGATGTTCAGGTTATTGGAGGGGACTCAGGCAGCAGCTCATTCATCAAACATGAATTTTATGAATGCATTCAGTTCCCATTTGAAGCCTTATATGATTTCTTTCAGTATTACAGTGAGAGGGGCATTCATGCTGCAGCTTTTCCAGTCTCTGTCAATGATTACCAAACAGACCTTGACCTCTCTGCAGCGCTCTTCCAAACATGACTCGTATCTGTTGTACAGAGCAGAAAACAGACCACAGGACCAGCAGCACCTCCTCACATGCTGTTTGACCACGTCAGTGACAAAATCTTCCAAAGAAGAACACTCACTGTTTTACTTCCTCATATTGTCAGGACATAATTGCATCTAAATCAGCATTATTTCCTGATTATACATTTAAAGATTATTTTTAAAAAAACTAAAAAAAACCCAATGCGCTGTGAAAAAGTATTTTTCCTTCTTCCTGATTTCTTTGTTTTTGGATATTTATCACACTTACATGTATCAGATCATCCAACAAATTTTAAATGATGATTTCACTGATTAATGGAAAAAGCTATCCAAACCTCCCTGGCCCTGTGTGAAAACTTAGTTGCCTCCTTGTTAAATCATGAATTAACTGTGATGAATCACATTTTTTTTGAAAGCTGAGTTCAACCCAACTTCCACACCCAGGATTAAGTAGGTATTCCCAGACCTGCTCAATCAAGAAATTCCTTAAATAGAACCTGTCTCACAAAGTGAAGCAGGCTAAAAGATCTGAAAAAGCAGCCACGAACATAATTTAAAAACTGGATTTTATATTCAACTTTCTAGTTTTCTTTAATATTAAATTTTGTTTGATGATCTGAATCATTTAAGTGTAACAAAAATGTAAAAAACTAAGAAATCGAGAGGGAGGCAAATGCTCTTTCACTGTACTCAGTCCCTCCAATCATTTTCACTGTTTCTAATACAATCATCAGTATGACATCAAATCAAAAGTTTAACCTCCCTGAAACATCATGGCTGTGATGATACGTCCATTACAGTCCACTCATGATGCTTTCAGTGATATCCTGTTTCAAAACAGATGAAGTATAAACTTCTGTGATGATGGCTCAAATCTCAATATTTGTGTTAATAAAACCTCCAAATGTTGTTATTGAAAAACCCGGTGCTGCTCAGTAACATTACTGGATTTTAAATGCTTTTCAGGTCTCTTAATAACATGTTTGCTGGTTTTTGTTGTCTTCCAGTGAGCACCACTAATTTCCCTGATTTACATATTGCTGTCAATCACACCCAATGGATTCCAATCAGAAGGCAAGCGGGGACGGACTGGCGGGAACACAGAAGGAGCCAGCGCTTCGGGCGCTCATGCAGCAAACTGGATACCAACTGCGGCAGGTAGCAACGCATTTCAAAATTAACCCAGAGCTGGACCTGATCTGTGGAGTGGGCAGAGCATTTTTAAGCAATTTGATCACATCATGGCGTGGTCATATCTGAATGTTTTTCATATTTTTCTGTTGGTGTTTCAGGAGAACGGTCAACGGCGGTACGGTGGCCCTCCGCCTGGCTGGGATGGCCCCCCTCCAGAGAGGGGCAGCGAGATCTTTGTGGGGAAACTGCCAAGAGATCTGTTTGAAGATGAATTAGTTCCACTATGTGAGAAGGTGAGAGAGCAACGGTCAAGGAGTCAGTCACTGTGGTCTACTTGTTTCATCACTTTGCGTTTTCCCCTTCATCTCTTTAGTTTGGAAAGATCTACGAGGTGAGGATGATGATGGATTTTAATGGGAACAACAGAGGTTACGCCTTTGTCACCTTCAGCAACAAACAGGAGGCTAGAGCGGCCATGAAGCAGCTCAACAACTATGAGATCAGGTCAGGGTGCCATCCTTGTTTTATCTTTATTTGCATTAGAAAATTAAAATATAACTGAGCTTTCAAGATCTTTTTTTAAATCACTGTCAAAGAATTGCTAAGGAGTTATTATTCTAGCAACCATTCACACCCACAAAAAAAAAAAAATGAAGCAGCAAACTAGTGAGAACTGAGCAACCCCCCCCAAAACAACCTGGATAGCAGACATATTTAATCTGAGCTAACTTTGGCACTAGAGCGTTGTGTTGAGCAGATGTGGCCAAACTCATGACACACCTGACATCCGCTCATACTAAGCACGTCTTTGGCCAAGTTACCACAAGCAGAGTCAAACCTGTGATGTTTTCAATTACATAAGATGCAAGTCCTGCCTGGTTCTGTTTCTGCATATGTAACTGGTCTGTTAAAAAAAATCATCAATTAACATGGACATGGGCTAACACTATCCACCAACAAGCACATTACTAATCACCCTACCAGCAAACCATCCCCCTACAACCTACCTACAAACCAACTAACCTCCCGTGAACCCCCAACCGAACAACCAAAACTCCAAACCTACAACCCTACAAGTGAGAACAAAATCATCCTATCAACCAACCAGAAACACTTAACTATGTAATAATCCAGAGAGGAAGATAAAAGTCCCAAAGTTAAATCTTTAGTTAAAGTAACTCGGGCAGCACACCAAACAGTTCAGGCAGGAAGCAGCAGAACAAGGAGAAATTGTTTGTGTCAAATTAGAAACATGAAAAAATAAGGATTTAAAAACTGACAAGAGCTGGGAAGCTTGATAAGTGAAAGACAAAGAGGAAGTGACTCCTAACTGAATGAAACAGTCAAGTATTTATACACTAGGATGTCTGACTGTGAGTATGAAACTGGGTGAAGAAACAGACAGCGCTGGTACCTGAGTGCTTTTAATATAAAATAGTTTTGAGACTATTAGACCCTAAAAAACCCTACCAACAACTATTTAATACCCTACCAACCAATCAGAGACACCCGACTAAGTAAAAATCTTACAATAATCTAGAAACACCATAAAAAATGTGCCAGTCAGTAAAGAGCTAAACAATCACTGCAGCCAGGTGGTGTCCAGTTTGAGCTCCAGTATGAACTGAATTATCTTCTGACCTACAGAAATGGCCGCCTCCTCGGCGTTTGTGCCAGCGTTGATAACTGCCGTCTGTTTGTTGGTGGGATTCCCAAAACCAAGAAGCGAGAGGAGATCCTGTCAGAAATGAAGAAGGTCACTGAGGGTGTGGTTGATGTCATCGTGTACCCCAGCGCTGCTGACAAATCCAAGAACCGAGGCTTCGCGTTTGTTGAGTATGAGAGCCACCGAGCAGCTGCCATGGCCCGCCGAAAACTGCTGCCAGGTACAAACCAAGCACTAACTATATTTTTTTTTCCTAACATTCAGTTAGAATTCCCTCTCTGGCTTTGGAATCATCTGATATCTTTCAATCGAGAACTCCAACAGTAATGGTATGTTCAAAAGATTTGATAAAACAGGTTAATTTTTCTACTGAAACTTGAAGCCTCCTTCACTGACATACAAAACTCGTTAATTTTGATCAGCTGGTTTACTGTCACTGACAACTTCCTGGTTGCTGGAAAATACTGAGCAGATACGGCTGGAGTGGTTTGGCTAACAAAGTTGTTGCACCATCCCTTTACACCTTCACAGCCTGTGCCACAATACCCAATAGAACAAGAGCCCGGACGGGCTTGATGATAAGATAGTTGCTACACAATGAGTAATGTGATCACAGTATCAGATGCAACCATAAATAAATCCAAACCTGTTGGTTTCAGCCTGTATGTGACAAACAAATGGTTATAAGGCTAAACTATCAGATTCTCCTTGAGTGTAAAGCTGAAAGTCTCAGAGATAAGATATAGAAATAATTTTATTGCTTCTCCAAAGGAGATGCAGATTGTGTAACATCTGTTTAAGCAGGGGAAAGGCACCAAGACTGTGCCAACAAAATCTCACGGCCAGTCAAAATGCCCTCCTACCGAAGAGCATTTGCCTCATTTGCATCTTTCACGGGTAATGACCTCGAGACACGAGGAGCATTATCAGCACACCCAGTGGACAATACGCTCTGTTTGAGTCTAAACGTTGGGTCTTCCTACACCCATGTTTCCTACACCTCGCCTGGGGTTGAAGTTGGATGGTGATTTTTTTGTTTGTTTGTTTTTTACATGTGCAGCAGTTAGTGAACCATTGAACCACTGTAGTTTTCTACTTGTGCTCTGTCCTATCTGTCCTCCTATCTTTTTCTTCCTTTTTTCTCCCCTTTGTCTTTATTCGTTCTGCATTTTTCCCCATATACATATACATGAAAAATAATACAAATAAATAAATTTAAAAAAAGTAAAAACGCTTACAAGAGGAGCCTATAGAGGATCTATAGAGCTCATCCTGGAAGAGCAAATATGTTTGGCACAACAGTGCATTCAGCTGTGTGCCATCAGCTACAGGTTGAGATACCTGTCACCTGGTATTCTTGATACATCATTAGCCCTTTTTTTCTTTTTTTGTTTGCTCATTTGTTTTGCTTTGTGTTGTTTCTTGTGTGTGTGTGTGTGTGTGTGTGTGTGTGTGTGTGTGTGTGTGTGTGTGTGTGTGTGTGTGTGTGTGTGTCCGTGCAGACATAAAGACATGTATGTGATCTTTCCCAAATCAAAAGTGGTGAACTTGACTCCTGACAGAATTGTTGCCAGACACATTTTTAGAAAAAGTCACCAGCAAAATGCACCTCAGTGTAATCCAGCAGAAACAAAACCAGGTAGTGATGATTTTGAGGACACCCTGACACTCATCAGAGTCACCAGAATCACTAGAGTCCAAGTAGTGATAAGAACCCACGTGAGCACAGAGACCCCAAGTGGCTGCAAACTACAGTACATGAAAGACCAAGAAACAGTTGATACCTGTGTGCCAAGGCAAAAACATGCAGGAAGGTTTCCACCAGTGCCTGGAGCCCAAGCCAAGGCCTAACAGAGGCAAGGGAGCACAACCCAGTCCCACCCAAACAGCACAGGCATCCAGAAAGAGGAGCCCACAGCAAGGGATAGCGAGGGATAGCGACCAAACCAAAGCCTAGGAAGGACACCGGCCAGCACAATCAGAGCACAGGGGCACAGGACAACCAGACCCACCGGATCTTGCAGTATCTCTGCAGTACAGCAGAGGTGCTGCTTTGCTAAAACTTTCCAGCAGAAATTAACAAGTTTACAGTATGATGCAGAAACTGTATCTGCAGCAAATTTCCCCCCTCATAACAGCTGCATGAACATTAAGACTTTTATGCATATTACAGTTTAAAAATGGCATTATCAGGGGTGTGGCCTCTTTGACTGACAGGTGGATGGCGACACAGGCAGCTGTAGCCTCTCGCTGTCTGCTAGGCTTCACCTCAGCTAATTGGAGTTCCTGAACTGGACCAATGGACTGTGTTTGTGCTGTTGGAGCCTTTTGAGGCATTTTTAATGCAATTATCTGACAAATAATATGGCTGCTGTGTGCTTCGTTGGACTAACAGAACATCCGTGAAGGCTGAGCTCCAGTTTTGCCGAATGAAATTTTAAGGGTTTGGATGATGGACAGCACTAATTAGCAGATATTTGTGTGTGTCAGGCTCCCATACAGACTGCGGCCAAAATGCTAAAGGGGAGGGGCTTCAGATCAGTGGTTCACAAATATGATGGCTGCATCATACAGCTAACTGTAGCAAATGGTCATAGAGAATACAGTCCCTCTCAGGTCTTTATCTGAACTTGTATCTATGACTTCTCGCTTAGGCCGTATCCAGCTGTGGGGTCACCCCATCGCTGTGGACTGGGCGGAGCCCGAGGTGGAGGTCGACGAGGATACCATGGCAACAGTGAAGATTCTGTACGTGAGGAACCTGATGCTGCAGACCACAGAGGAGACCATAGAGAAGGAGTTCAACAGCCTTAAACCAGGTTCGATCACACAACACAATACAGTATAGTAAAGCTCTAATGTCAGATTGTCATTGAATGTGTCGTCACTTTACAGTCATTTTTTTTAACTGAAGTGATGAGTCTGAAAGATTTAAAGGGAAACTAGTAGTTTACAAATATAAAAAGCACAGAAACCAGGCAGGTCTGGAAAAAATGAAACAAATATGATTTTAGATCAGAGTTTTTTGTGTTTTTGTGCTGCAGGTGCAGTGGAGCGAGTGAAGAAGATCAGAGACTACGCCTTCGTCCATTTCAGTCAAAGAGAAGATGCCATCAATGCCATGAAAGCACTCAACGGGAAGGTCAGGTTCTAAAGCCAAGCATTTAGTTCCTTCTCATGTTTTCTGTTTTTAGAATACAATTCAGGTTTGATTACTTTTATGCTGTAATTAGTGAACACCTGCATATTACTCATGAGGAGAACATTTCTGACTGACTGTAAAACCACAAAGACAAAACAATGACTTCCAGTAAAGTGGCAAATCCTCCCTGCAGGTCGTGGACGGCTCTCCTATTGAGGTGACTCTGGCCAAGCCGGTGGACAAGGACAGCTATGTTCGTTACACCAGAGGCACGGGAGGGCGAGGAGGTTCTCTGCTGCAGACCGACTACACCACCTACACCCTGGGACAGGTGAGTCTCATCAAAGCAAGGGATCTGACACAGTGTTTGATCATCAATGTGATTAAGGGCAGATTGTTATAGTTAATACAGTCAAGTTACTTTAGTGGCGCTATTGGACTCAATCAGAGCATCAGAGCAGCTTTGTATGATCCACAGTTCAAAATAATCCTTCTTTCTCTAATACTGAGACTCAGTGCACCCCCTCGCTTCATTCTCTGTCTGCTTAGCGCATTCCCCTTTAAGACAGTTTTCTTCTGATTGGTCACCACAGAAAGTGACTGTTGCTTCTATGGTCCTGAGATGACCAAATAGGGATATCCCATCAGCTCCAAGAGTGGAAAAAACTGATAAACCAGTGTGTTTGGACAGACTGCGCTTTGAGCTCATAGGGACTCCTTTACATATACTGAGCTCATCATTATGTTTACTTTGAACATCCACCACAGGAATATGGTTAATATGACAGGACCTCATGGTGGTGTTGGAAAAAGTCTTTATTTTTTTCTCTATCTTTAGTTTATTTTATTTAAAAAAATAAAAAATACACAGCTTTCTCTTTTCTCCTCCAGATGTACGACCCCTCGGCAGCATACCTTGGCGCACCTGTGTTTTACGCCCCCAGGCCTACACAGCCATACCAGCTCAGTTCCGCTTCCCATCAGCCAAAACTCATGTTGGAGGTCGAGGTCTGATCAGGACGCCATCTGTTAGAGGTGAGGATGTCCTCAGATCCCATTTTAATCTGTGAAGACCCTGCAAGGAGAGCTCACATTCACAAACAGAATAAAAACACAGCTAAGAATTACAAAAGCAAAATAGGAACCCTGAATGTTTGAAAATAAAAAAAGTAGGTAGGCCCTCTATCAGTTCACCTGAACATTACAGCTGCAACAAAACCTTTGGGCAGTCTAATGCAGGGTGAGGCAGTTAACCACAGAGTAACATTTCATATCATACTGATATTTTTTCCATCTCCTCCTTTAGTAAAACACAGATCTGACTCACAGGTTGAGATATATTTTCTGTACCATGTTATATTAGGACCAATGGACAAAAAACACATTAAAATGGATGTAAACTGTTGGTCTGAAAAACAGAAATCAGTGCAGAAGTAGCACTTGCATTTCTAATTCTTAGGCAGGGGGCAACTCTAAAAAATGATGGGACTAAAACCCTACTTCTCTAGCTGTGCTATAAGGCAGGGCTCCCAGTACCATACCCCATGCTCACTGTGCCCAGTTTAAAACTAGCTTAATACAATACAGTAACAAACAACAACTAGCGTCACATGATCCTACCACCATGTTTTATATATAGTCTAAGAGCTGGAGAAGGGTTCATTTCTAAGGGAAAACATCTCAAATGAACAGAATCCACCTGGATATTCTCAGAGATTAATGCCACAGATTTAGAGGAAAAATCATTTTCGTGATGTGGTTGCGCAAACCTGCAAATTAACTTTATAAACTTTGAGAATATTTGTTTTTCTCTCTGTGAAGCCCACCTCCAAGGCTCCAAATTTTAACCCACACTGGCTTTGATATACTAGTGACTTTTTCCTTCAGTGCTTTTCCTTCTGTGTGAGTCTGAGCTTACTTTGCACCCATCAAAGGTTTATCTATGAATATTTTTCTGATTTTGGTTTGAACTGCTGCTGTTTGCTGAACAGCTCAAATCTGCAAACTGTAAAATTTGATAGATAAAAATAAGGCTACATGAGTTTCAGCGGGGATGTTTCTGCACGATCAAACAAACTTTTGATGGTGAACTGAATGTTTGTGAAGCCCTGGCCCTCAATGCTAATTGTCAACAGTCAGCACTTATGACTTTGGGAATAGTTGCTGTAAGGTAAAGCCCCTACAATAATTCAGAGAAAACCCCAAAAGACAACCCCATTTAAGCAAGCACTTGGTGGCAGTGGGAAGGAAAAACCCCCTTTTAACAGGAAGAAATCTCAGGCAGAACCTCAAGCTGGAGCTAGTACTCTAGCTGCAGCATTTTGGAGCAGCTGAAGGCTTTTCAGGGAGGTTTTAGGACAGCCTGATAATAATGAATTGCAGCCTAGAAGTAATAAGTGCATGAATTAGTTTTTCAGCATCTCTCTGAGACAGGGTGTTTCTAATTTTAGAAATATTGCAAAAATCCAAGAAAACTGTCCTACATATTTGTTTAATATGTGCACTGAAGGAGATATCCTGGTCCTCACAGTGTTACTGGAGGCCAAGGTAATGCCACCCAGAGTATCTGGTTAGACAGCATGTTTCTAAGATTTGTAGGACAGAGCACAAGAAGTTCAGTTTTATCTGAATTTAGAAGCAGGAAATTAGAGTTCATCCAGGCCTTTATGTTTTTAAGACATTACTGCAGTTTAACTCATTGGTTTATGCCATATGGCTTCATGGATAGATAAACCTGGGTTTCATCTGCATAACAACGAAAATGTATGCAATTCTTTCTAATAATACTGCCTAAGGGAAGCATGTATAGTGTAAATACAGTAGAGCACAGAACCCTGGGGAACTCCATAATTAACCTTAGTGTGTGAAGAAGACTCCCCATTTACATGAACAAATTGGAGTCTATTAGATAGATATGATTCAAACTACTGCAGCATAGTACCTTTAATACCTATGGCATGCTCTGATCTCTGTAATAAAATGTTATGGTCAACAGTATCAAAAACTGCACTGAGGTCCAACAGGACAAGCACAGAGACGAGTCCACTGTAGAGGCTGTAAGAAGATCATTTGTAACCTTCACTAATGCTGTTTCCGTACTGTGATGAATTCTGAAATCTGATTGAAACTCTTCTGCAGAACAGTTAGCTGTTTTACAACTACTCTTTCAAGGATTTTGGAGAGAAAAGGAAGGTTGGAGATTAGCCTATAATTAGTAATAGATTAATTATTGCCACCAAAAAAGGCCTGAGGCATGTAGCCCATTAATAAAAATAGATTGATCATATTTAAGATTGAAACATTAATTAATGATAGGACTTCTTTGAGCAGTCTTGTAGGAATGGGGTCTAATAGACACATTGATGGTTTGGAAGAAGTAACTATTGAAAGTAACTCAGAAAGATCAGAGAGAAAAGGTCTAAATAAATGTTATTAGTACTGAAAAGAGACACAAAGATACGTCTGTAAGATGGTTCTGAATATTTTTTTCTCTAATGTCTAAAATTTTAATTGTAAAGAAATTCATGAAGTCATTACTAGTTAAAGTTAAAGGAATACTTGGCTCAACAGAGCTCTGACTGTTTGTCAGTCTGGCTACAGTGCTGAAAACAAACCTTGGGTTGTTCTTATTTTCTTTAATCAGTGATGAATAGTAAGATGTCCTATCATTACGGAAGGCTTTTTTTTAAAAACAGAACAACAAACTCTTTTTCCAGGCTAAATGAAGATCTTCTAAATTAGTGAGATGCCATTTCTTCTCCAATTGACAGGTTATCTGCTTTAGGCTGCACATTTGTGAGTTATACCACAGAGTCAGGCACTTCTGATTTGAGGCTTTCCTTTCCTTTTCTTTTTTTTATTTATTTTTTTCCTTTCCTTTTCAGAGGAGCCACAGTATCCAGAGTTGTACGCAGTGAGGATGTAAAACTATTGACGAGATAATCGACCTCACTGGGAGCAGAGTTTAGGTAGCTACTCTGTACTGTGTTGGCACATGGCATTGAAGAGGATAATAATGAAGGAATTACATCTTTGAACTTAGTTACAGCACTTTCAGAAAGTATTCTTCTGTAATAAAACTTATTCCCCACTGCTGTGTAATTCATTAAAATAAATGTATATGTTATTAAGAAATGATCAGACAGGAGGGGGGTTCAAATTCCAAAAACACAGAAAAACAAATAAAACTGTTTTTTGAGTTTTCCAGTTAGGGTGGACCAGGCTAATTGTCAGGCTTTCAAATTAATTAAAACTGAAGTTCAAAGGTAAGCCTGCTGCTGCATTATGTGAGCCTGGCACAGTGGCAGCTCGAGGTGGGGCTTTGGAAACCATCATTTCACCAGTGTCATGATTTTCTTACATTGCTCTAAAAGAGCAGCTGAACCATCTCTGACTATCTCATCTCATCCGAACCAGAATCACAAAAATGTGAAGAATAATGATGTCTGAATGTTTCTGAAGCAGGAATCAAAAAAGATCCACCAATCACACATGAAGCTATCATTCAATTCAGGCTAAAATGAATTTAAATATCTGAAACTGAATCATGCAGTTGATGATAATCATCAGTGAGCTGAAGAACAAAGGGCAGGTGTACTGTTACCGTGGTTACCACTGTACCTGTTCACTCTGATCTGATAATTGTCTGACTGTGTGATTCTTTTTCCGGCTGATTTCCGGTGATTTGATTGATTTCACTGCCTTTCCGGTCTCCTGTAGAAATTTACATGACTGTACCTGTAGGGGCTGCGGGGGTGCGGGGACTGGGTGGGCGGGGATACCTGGCCTACGCTGCTGGGGGCGGAGCCGTGGGAAGAGGTAGTGGTGGAGGTGTCACCTCCTACAGCCTGAAGGCAGACAAGCAGTCAGAGGAGAAGCTGTACGACCTGCTGCCGGGAATGGAGCTGACGCCGATGGCCCCGAACCTGAAGGCCACCGCCATCAAACCTGCACCACAGGTAAGAAGAAACAACTGACTTGGAACTATTTGACGTTGCACACAATTTCCAGTAGAGAAACGCTCTTTAAAAACCTTCATAAAAGATTAAAGTCTGTTACTTGTTCACATCTAATTCAGTTCAATTCAACTGTATTTATATAGTGTCAAATGACAACAGTATAGACCCTACAATAATAGAAAGAAACCATAACTATCAGATGGCCCCCACTTGACAACAGTGAGAAAGAAAAATTCTCTGGAAGGAAGAAACCTCCAGCAGAACCGGGCTCAGGGTGGGGGCAGTGATCTGCCACGACTGACTGGGGATGGAGACAGGACAACACAGACTGTAGATGAGAGCCAGAAGACACTGTGGCAGACTCAACTATAAGACATAGCAAAGCCTGGGGTCTTACAGTGATCATGGTCACACTAAATGTGGTTCAAAAGACCAGTGTGACCTCACCTGGTCCAAGGTTATCCAGGCCTTAGCCCATGGGGCTCAGGAAAAATGAGCCACAAGAGACAGCAGCCAGATCAGCTCAGGTTCTGGAACCAGTCTTCTTGTCTTTGCTTTTTCTGGACCTTCTGGTTTCATGAGGTGGTGACTTCCAGTTCAAACTGCTGTGGTTTACAGCTGAGTGTAAAGCAGCTGGATAAGAATTAATGCCTCCAAGTCTGAGGCCACAGAGTGCCCGCTTAAGGTTGGGAATGAGTTGCTGCCCGAGAGTATGAGAATTTCACTCACACAAACTCGAGCTCAGACTTCTTGGATGGTCTGCGGGTACATTTAACAGCACAGCATTCAGTCATGTTATTAGTCAGAAAATTACATGAAGGAGAAAACCATTTTTGCTCCATTCAGTCAGACAACAGCTGCTGATTTGATCTAGAGCACTGAACCACATGATCCCAGGTCTTCATGGCACTACAGTAAATATCATATGTAATGAGAATCTCTGTAGACAACTCAGTACACAAGGGGGGAGGCTCCATCTTGTGGCGATATTCTCATTTAAATTTCACAAAATGCAGTGGCGGTTCCATCACAGCAAGAAGGTCCTGGGTTTGAATCCACTATGTTGTCGGGGCCTTTCTGTGTGGAGTTTGCATGTTGATTCCAAGTACTACAGCTTCCTCCCACAGTCATAAAATTATACAAAAGGGCATCAGCAGGAAACACTGAACCCAGATCCCTCTTGTTCTGAAGATACAGGATGAAAGTTGTCAGGATGTAATAAATGTGTTTCATTTAACTGAAATGAACATTAATAATAATATTTAATAATATATTTTGTATTTGGCCAAACTCAAAAAGTTACACATAAAAGTGTTACATTCATGAAAAGTACCTGTTTGTCAGGTTCTGGAGGAGCTCTGTCAGAAGAATAACTGGGGCCAGCCCGTCTATCAGCTCCACTCAGCCATCGGCCCAGACCAGAGACAACTCTTTCTCTACAAGATCACCATACCAGCTCTGGCTACTCAGTACCCCAATGTGTAAGCAGTGTTACTGCACCTTTCACCAGTCAGAGCATCTGCCTGCTATTTATCAGGACCCAACACTGATCATCCACCTGTTCATGTGTCTCTCTATAGCCATCCCTTCACCCCTGCTAAGCTGTGTGCGGGCATAGAAGAGGCTAAAATCCATGCAGCCGAACACACCCTGCAAACACTCGGCCTGCAGACGGAGGGCGCTACGGATGCCAACTGTGCTACTGCAGCTGCTGTGGCAGCAGTAGCCTTCCCAGGTATGTGAAGGTCCGTACCCAAAGCCAACTAACGCTTCACTCAACTAACTGCTTACAGACTCTCACCTGATGCTCACACTATTACCTGAAAGCCCAGAACTCCGCAGACTGTATATTAAAGAAGGACGTAGCTTAAAAAAAAAAATGGGACAAATGCTGATGACCAGCAGGGAACATCGGCTGTCTGATTGTAGAAGTCTAAATGAGCATACTGCTCACCTGACGTCTGAGCTCAGTAAACTCTTTTCTGGTGCATTTATGGTCTCAGTCACTGGTTTCAGGTTTGAGTGAATAAAACATAAAGTTCATTTTAGAAATGATGGTCTCATTAGAGACTGAAAAAAGCAGGAAGCAGGACAGGATTTAGGGTTGGGCTATGCAATTGAGTCACTCCCATATGAGTGTGTAATGTCCCTCAAACCCTGAGATCCACTCCAAGATGGCAACAGCCAAAACACTCAGTTTGAGGCCTTTAAAACTTCACTAAACAGTACGTGACATCATGGTGGCTACGCCCAGCTTTTATATACAGTATACAAAATACCAAAGCTACAAGGTTTAGATTGGATAAAAAAAAAGTTAAAGTTGTAATGAATTCAAGTTTTGTATTACAGCACTGCAACAGGTTGTGTGTTTGCGTTGTGTCTCCCTGCAGGCTACACGCTGGCGAGCCCGACATCTGCAGCGGTCGCCTCCCAGCTCAAGCAGGCTGTGTCTCTGGGTCAGGACCTCACCGCCTATACCACCTACGAGGGCTACCCTGCCTTTGCTGTGGCAGCTCGCCACACTGACGGATACGGTGTTTTCTAGAGCAGCGGTTTCAGATCACTCACAGGATGCTTTGATGCATTTTTTTTTATTAACTTCCTATTTTATGCGAAGGCACAAAGTGAAATCTGATTGGCTCATTATAGATACCACTGCTTAGTTAAACCCCTCAAAAAAGGAAATTGTGTGAAAGCACCTTCATGCTGCTGGTTTTACAGAGAGATAAAACCGCTGTGGTCAGATTTACAAAGTAACGAGTCCAAAATCTCCAGCACTCGGAGGTTCGATTCTCTTCACAGGAAATAGGTGCTGGAAAACATCTTGGACTCGTCAGTCGCCTGGAAACAAATTCCTCACGTATCACCCCATTTTTCTTTCTCCATGCATCGCTCTCTGCTCTCCAGCAATCATTTAATCTGAATCATATACACGGATTTTCACAGTTTAGGGATTGATTAGGCAGCCCATGATTGGCTGTGCATGATCAGTTTGAATTAATATTTAGTTCAGTTTTCTTATAGTGTGTTTACAATATTGAAATATGACTCAGTAATTTTATCCTGGGATTTGTGGTTCTTTAGGACGTCATACACCATCAGCTTTATGGTTTGGGTTCACTTTATTTTTTTACTGAAACTTTTTGTGTTTTAAGAGAACAGAAGAAAAAAAAGATCTAAGAGTCAGTTTGAAGTTTGAAAGATGGAAAAATGTTTTATGTAGAGGAATCGAGATGAAGATTGTGTCATCCTAAAAGACCAATCTTTTACATTCTTTTTTCATTTTTTTCCCAGCCAGGATTTTAAAAAAAAGCTTTGATATGATTACCCGCGTCTGCTTTGAGACACAATGATGAAGTAATACTTCTGTACTCTGTGATATTTGGATGAAATCAACTCGATATTCACCAGCCAGCTTTCCATCCAAGTCAGGCACAAATTTTATTAGATCTCAGAGAAAATCACTAAAAGAAATTTGAAGCCAGTTTTACTTCATTGATTTAGTTCACATATGGAGCCCTCTACAGTCAGCTGAGAAACCAAGTCTGCTCTTATAAACTGTACTTCAAGATTCATGAACATGATTAAAAAAAAAAAAATTCCTCCTAGCCCTAAAAAAGGTTTAAGTGAAACACAATAAATAAGTGAATGGTGTGGAATAAAACTGGTTGTAGCCAATGTTAAATCATCACAAACTGGAGTTACTTAGTGGATGTGGAGCTGCTAAAATTGGCCACAACATTCATTGTTTGTCAAACATTTGTTCTCTGAAAATGTTTGCACTCAGTTCATTCATTAATTTTGAATTTACCTGGAAAATGTCACTTGCTCACTTATGTTTGAAAAACACCTTCATTTCTGGTGTCAGGCTGTAACACTTAGTTTCCTTCTGCAGCAGGTTCTTCTTAGTGGTCGTGATTTTCAAGAGTGCTAGGTAGCAACACACTTTATTTACACTATTTATGAATGGTAGTAGCATAGCAGCACAGCAGTATGTATATACTGGAAACTGCATCAATGGGTTGTTTAAACAATGAAATAGATTTTGTCTTCTTAACGCTCATTTTTTCACATTCAAAATTAAAAGCACACAAAGGAAAACTGCACACAGCTCTTATTCTCTGCAGCTGACAGCGAGCAGGCTCTGTGGTCACGTAACCAACACAAGAAGAGGACATGATTTAAAAAGCTCAGACTGTGAAAATGACCAGAAACCATGATGACATTTAACGTCATTAATGTGTTATTACAGGTAAAATGGTTCTAGCTCGATCTCCTGTTGTCAATGGACGTTGAGGTCACATGACTTCTGAACATCATCATTCTTTCACTCTTTTATTTTAAGGTGAGATTTGTTCCATCTGTGGAAAAAGAAGTCTTGAGATGGTATTAAGTGAGCCAGAAAAACATCTGGATGGATACTCTGCTGAAGCTGTAATATTCTTCGTTTCTCTGTTTCATTTTTTTCACATTATGTGTTTTAACCTTTCTTTCATTCATGACAACATTTTTACATGCAACAAAGTTTCAGCTTTAATCTTCTGTCCAGTAAAATGGTGCCTTCGTATAGCAGTTAGGCTTAGGTTTAGGCTTAGGCGAACACTTTGTTAACTAAAGTTACTAAAGCTGTTTCATTCCTTTTAACCGTTGCTACTAATAAAGCACAGGACTTTGTAGCTTTAATGGGAAAAATCATGCAAATAAATATATAGATTAAAATTTGCTTCTAGATTGAAATGCTACTACTCTTTGATTTGAAAGTGGTGATTGACCTTTGAACTGTTAGGATACTGTGATGATGTAGTTTTCTTCCTATGGTCGTGAATGCTGAGTGAAAAGCAGCAGATTCGTCCCATTTCATGTTCGCTTCTTATATTTTGAAAATGTTTCTGGAGAGTTTGAAAATTGATGACACATGCTGCCATCTGAGCTGTGAACATGCCAAAGCAGAGACAGTATTAAAGTGTGTGAAGCACTTAAAACTTATTTTTATACCAGGAGAAAGAACGAATATCCAAACACTGTTTGTACAGATGTATTTTACATTCATTTTGCTGCGATAATTGACTCAGACACTGAAATGTGGGAAACTGAATCAGGGCTTATCTGTTGAAGTAATTATGGCTATTCTGGAGGTTTATCACATCATGAAAAGGAAACTGCTTTGATAAACTGTTCATTTTTAATGATCCATAATCATCTCAAAATAAAGAAAATGAGATCTGAATAAACAGCAGCTCCACTCTGTGTTATTCTGCAGTATAATTATTGGAAAGCTCAATGATGAATGTAGAAGATGAGACAGAGGAGGATAGAGGACAGTCAGTAAATCAGGAAGTGCAGAGGATTAGTAAGGAGGAGCTGAGGCCAGTATGAAAAGGATGGAAAGGTGGCTTTTCCAGATGACATACCTGTGGAGGTATGGAGATGCTTAACAGAGAGAGAGAGGATGCCTGAAAAATGGAGAAAGTCTACTGGTACTAATTTTCAAGAATAAGGCTGATGTGCAGAGCTGTAGTAACTACAGAGGGATAAAGCTAATGAGCCACACCATGAAGATATGGGAAAGAGTTACTGAAGCTAGGTTAAGAAGACAGGTGACGATCAACGAGCAGCAGTACAGCTTCATGCAGATAAAGAACACTCAGATGTGATGTTTACTTTAAGGCTGTTGATGGAGAAGTATAGAGAATGTGTATGCAATGCTTTGTAATAATACTCCAGGCACCTGCAGTGGCTTTTAGCACTGAGCGGAAGTTAAACAAAAGTGTAATTTACTCAGATGATATCTAATTGTTGATGTTTGGTTTATTTCAGTCTTTCATTGTTTCCTGAGGAAATTGGTTTGGTTGGGACTAAAGTTAAGATTCCTAACTGAATAGTTATATTTAACTTTAATGTCTGGAGAGCTGTCAGTATATTTGGAAATTAATCATTCACTCATCTTTATTCCTTGATGTATAAATGCATTATATCTGTTTTAACAGCTTATTTTGAATGAAAGCTGATGAGTTTGGGCTCCATTTTAACAGCTTTGTTCTACAGCTGTCCTTAATGCTGTCATGGTTCCTAGGCAGCAGGAGCAATGCTGAGGTAATGGTGGAAATAGCTGGTGATGCAGAGATGAAGGCTGAGGTAATCCAATTTCACAGACACAGCCATTCAAAATGTGGCACACAATGAGCAGGTTTAGAATGTGGTGATGGAGAAAAAAAATGGTGAGCTGAGTGCGGAACACAAAACACAGTCTCTGACTTAGCTGGATAGACAAAACAAAATACAGTCTCAAAACTTTCCAGCTCAAACGGAAATCTAGCCTTCGTTTTTTCAGGCTTACATAAAAACATGGCTCAGAAATGGGAAAAAAAAAGGTCTCTGAACAGGTTGGCTCTGGAACAGAAAATTCAATCTTACTCATTGTGGGAGATGTTTCAGAGAACCCGGGATACACAAACTCAGAAGGGGAAACGAGTTCAGGTGGAGTTACAGGTGAAGGCCCGGCATTGCCAGACATGGGCGAGGATGGTGGCTCTGGCTGAAGCTGCTTCTTCCGCCATCGGGGACCATTTTAAAGCCTGCAGGAAATACACACACACATATACACACATACAAGACACGTATAACACGTACTTTCACGTATGTCACGTATACCATGTAACGTATACACATTCCACGGTATGCTTACTATCATATATGGTAAGGAAAGAGCCAAGAATGCTGTTTGTTACATGTTGTAAACTGAGTTTTATGTAACCCATGTGATTTTACTGTGAAAGTCTGGAATAAAACCGCTGCAAGGAAGCTGACATGCAGGAGACCACTTCCTCTTTGTTCAGTGAAAGCCTGATACAGGAGCTGAGCTCAAAGGACGGGCTTCCTCCTTGCTGCAAGTAAAAAAAAGAGTTGGTGTGTGTTTGTTCCTTGTTGTTTTAAGAATGATTTGAACCGGTCAGATGGTGACTTTGGTTTAGTCTGGATTCTTTCTGTATTAATACAGGAATCAGGAAAAACAGAGACAGGAAGAATAAAATGTAATAAATTTGTAAACCACTAGATACACACAAAGAAAAACAGTTACCAAAGTAAACCAGGAGGCACAAACCAGCAGAGGGAACACAGACAAGAGAAACACTGAGGAGACTCCAGCAATGAAATCCAAATCTCACTATAATAAGAACTACCAACCATGACACCTCTGCTTGCTTCTTTTATATACTGTCTCTGTTTATAACATTGCAAAGAAGATTCTTATTTCAGGATTATAGATTCCTATTTTGTCTTATAAGAGAAGAAAAATGTTGTTGAGCACTAAAACGTAAGAAAAAAAAGTAAACAGGGAAAAAGTCTGGATTTAAATCTGCGAGATTTTCAGTTTCTAGTGATATTTGTGTTTTGCATGTTTTTTTTAAGATAATGAATCAGTAGCATGAAAGAAGGGGAAATTAGGATATTCAATAATACTGTTCACACCCATAACAATACTGTGTGATTCAAAATGTAGATTTTATTTTCTGTAAAAGATCCCAAAGTTTGTTATCATATTAAACTAACGATAGCATAATTTGTTTGTCTATTGTTAACATAAATCCTGTGAACAACTTCTACTTACAAAATTCAGAAAGCATTATTTTAACTCTGGAACTGACTGTTGTTACTCTGTTCTACTGTACTTACATTTTAAGTATCATTAGCAACTGATAAGCATTTTTAGGAACTGAGAATTACACCCTGAATTTCAAAAAATTACCTGGTAAATGCTGAAACATTACCCCATATGTGTCATGATGTACACTATTATTAGGTATTTTAAGTTTATTAAGTTTATACAGGGGTTGGACAATGAAACTGAAACACCTGTCATTTTAGTGTGGGAGGTTTCATGGCTAAATTGGACCAGCCTGGTGGCCAATCTTCATTAACTGCACATTGCACCAGTAAGAGCAGAGTGTGAAGGTTCAATTAGCAGGGTAAGAGCACAGTTTTGCTCAAAATATTGCAATGCACACAACATTATGGGTGACATACCGGAGTTCAAAAGAGGACAAATTTTTGGTGCACGTCTTGCTGACGCATCTGTGACCAAGACAGCAAGTCTTTGTGATGTATCAAGAGCCACGGTATCCAGGGTAATGTCAGCATACCACCAAGAAGGACGAACCACATCCAACAGGATTAACTGTGGCCGCAAGAGGAAGCTGTCTGAAAGGGATGTTTGGGTGCTAACCCGGATTGTATCCAAAAAACATAAAACCACGGCTGCCCAACTCACGGCAGAGTTAAATGTGCACCTCAACTCTCCTGTTTCCACCAAAACTGTCCGTCAGGAGCTCCACAGGGTCAATATACACGGCCGGGCTGCTATAGCCAAACCTTTGGTCACTTGTGCCAATGCCAAACGTTGGTTTCAGTGGTGCAAGGAGCGCAAATCTTGGGCTGTGGACAATGTGAAACATGTATTGTTCTCTGATGAGTCCACCTTTACCGTTTTCCCCACATCCGGGAGAGTTACGGTGTGGAGAAGCCCCAAAGAAGCGTACCACCCAGACTGTTGCATGCACAGAGTGAAGCATGGGGGTGGATCAGTGATGGTTTGGGCTGCCATATCATGGCATTCCCTTGGCCCAATACTTGTGCTAGATGGGTGCGTCACTGCCAAGGACTACCGAACCATTCTGGAGGACCATGTGCATCCAATGGTTCAAACATTGTATCCTGAAGGTGGTGCTGTGTATCAGGATGACAATGCACCAATACACACAGCAAGACTGGTGAAAGATTGGTTTGATGAACATGAAAGTGAAGTTCAACATCTCCCATGGCCTGCACAGTCACCAGATCTAAATATTATTGAGCCACTTTGGGGTGTTTTGGAGGAGCGAGTCAGGAAACGTTTTCCTCCACCAGCATCACGTCGTGACCTGGCCAATATCCTGCAAGAAGAATGGCTTAAAATCCCTCTGACCACTGTGCAGGACTTGTATATGTCATTCCGAAGACGAATTGACGCTGTATTGGCCGCAAAAGGAGGCCCTACACCATACTAATAAATTATTGTGGTCTAAAACCAGGTGTTTCAGTTTCATTGTCAAACCCCTGTATATTAAGTATATTAAGTTTATATATTAAGCATATTAAGTTTATTAAGTATATTTTGTGAATGTCTGCGAGAATGATGACCAAAGGTGCTTGATTTTACTGTTCTATCAACTGCAGCAATAACAGCAAGACTTTCACTGACCCAGGACAGAAGTACAGATTCCATCAATTTCCCACCAACAAAGAGGAGAGCATCAATACTGTGAGTCCCTGAGTCAGCAAGTGTGAATATTGATAAGCAGAGTTCAGTCTGATAATGAATGTAGAGAAATAAGGGTCAGTGGAACAGAATGAGTGTTTGCTGATTTCAGAAATGTTTGTGAAACGGCTTTGTTTTGAGAAACATGAAGCTAGCAACACCAGCAGCCTAGTTGATTATATTCCAGGGGTCAGAGGCGGCATATACAGATATCTGAAACTGCTGGCTAAAGATAAACATGGATTTGGCAAAATAAGAATTCACGTCTGCAGTAATGACCCCTGGTTACGTCAATCAGAGGTCACTAAAATTCAAATTGAATCAGTGTAAATTTACCTAATCCATGTCTGACTGTTGCTTTTTTTCAATTATTGTTATTATTGATTTATTTGGGGTACCTGTTGAATTACGTAATATGGGAAATGCAGTTGACACTCCCTTCTACAGCCACACACACTTCTTCAGTTGTTAGTTTCAGATCATTAACTTTTTTCTTTTTTTTTTGTTATTTCCCCCAAGGGATCTCTTGATTCTTTTTTATTCCTGCTGACGGAGAAAAGGAAAAAGAATATCACCCAAATGAGCTCTGGTGTGTTTTGGCTTTTGCTGATTATGAACATGATATCATTTACATAAGATCAGTTAATAAATGCATCATAAGCATGCAGTTATTAAGAATTATTAGTTAATGTGACTGCTTACTTGACACGGCAATTTGAAACCAGTATGTTCAGAAGGCACAACTACATTACCCAAGATGCACTTCACATCCCAGATTGCCCTACGTTATATGCTGTTGCTATGTAAGCTGAGATGTACGACTGTTGAGCTGTACCACTCTTCTGCTTCTACCACAAGTAAAGTGGCTGTTTTTTACATGGGCTCTTCATCCAATTAATTTGTTGGCTAGACAGATTAGAGGCAACAAAGGCGATAAATTTTTATGGAACACTAACCCTGTAGTCTCTCTGCATCCCACTACACCGTGTGTCTGGGCCTATAAGCTCCATCACTTGACAGTGACCAGGAGATGGATTCTGTTACAGATGTGGAAGCAAACATCATATCTGGCCCACTGGTACAGTCAGTGTTTTTGAACCCCACCCCCACCCCCCAACGTGCGCGCGCACACACACACACACACACACACACACACACACACACAAATAAATAAAAAACAATAAATAATGAAGGTGTTTTATTAATGGCACATGCAGCAGAGGATCCCTCTGCTAAAATGAAGCAGTTGTATCTATGAATATTGCCTCTGTTAAATCCTGTACACTTTACACATCCTACGCACTTCAACTGAACAAATAAAACAAATTAAACCAAATTAAAAACATACTGTTGAGCTTACAAACACATACATTTAATCTTTCACAACAAACTCTGTAGCTGTACAGTTCCTCTCATGGGTGACCTTTCATGTGTCTCTTCAGATTTCCCTGTCGTGTGAATCTTTCACCACAAACACCACAGCAAAATGGTTTCTCTCCTGTGTGGACCACAGTGTGCCTTTTAAGTGTAGTCTGCTCTCTAAATGTTTTCCCACACACATTACAGCCATATGGTTTCTCTCCAGTGTGAACATTCATGTGTCTTTTCAAAGTATTTTGCTGTCTGAATCTTTTCCCACAGACATTGCAACTAAAAGGTTTCTCTCCTGTGTGAACTCTGATGTGTCTCTTCAGAACACCCTGCTCGGCAAATCTTTCCCCGCACACAGTACAACCAAAGGGTCTCTCTCCAGTGTGGACTCTGGTGTGCCTTTTCAGTGCTCCTTGTTCTGTAAACCTTTCCCCACAGATGGTACAACCAAATGGTCTCTCTCCCGTATGTACTCTTGTGTGTCTCTTAAGATGTGTTTTGCAGCGAAATGTTTTCCCACAGTCATCACAGCCAAACTGTTTCTCTCCTGTGTGCACTCTCATGTGTCTTTTAAAACTGTACTGAAGTGTAAATCTTTTACCACAGGCATCACATCCATATGGTTTCTCCCCTGTGTGGCCTCTCATATGGGACTTGAAGAGCGTCTTACGGCTAAACATCTTACCGCAAATACCACAGCCAAATGGTTTCTCTCCCATGTGAATTTTCATCTGTGAATCTACATTTTGCTCCAAGCAGAAACTGGTCTCACCGACCGAAAAAGTGGAAGATGTTTTTTCTGGTTGACCTGTCCTCTGTGTTTGATTAAACTCCTTTTCCAGAGTATCTGTACTTAAATCGGGCACCCTGGTCTCCTTCCAACCGCTGTCACTGTCTTCAGTTGAGGGTCCAGAAACTGAGAAAGGTTCCTGCCAATCACCATCATCAAAACTGGCTTCAGTCTCACAATCATCTGAAGCTTTTTCAGCAGTATTTGGGTGTATATGATGGTTAGGATCCAGGTTCCTGGCTGGTTCTGGACCTCCACAGTCCTCATCATCAGTTTCTGTTTTCATTAGTTTACATGAGCTGCTGGATGAAGGCTCTTCCTGTATGCTGCCTTCAGTTTGGCTTTGAGGATTGTCTTCATCATCTTCACTCTTCACCTGAACAGCAATGAATGGAAATATGATGATCTCTTGCTTTCCATTCTCCTCCTGCTCCTCCTTTATGTGGATATGATCAGGATCCTGCTGGTCCAGACTCGGGCTCCAGAGAACCTCTTCTTTAATCACCACCACCTGTTGGACATCTGCAGGTAACACTGAAATACAAAAAAGAAACTGAGTTTATATGCTGCAGCAGGCCAGAAGTGTGGCTCTTCCACAGGCGGTGGTGTTTCATTCAGACCGAATAAAACAAGGTCGCACTTTCAGCTTGACTAAACTGTCGTCAACATTCACTTCTTTGAAGCACTTGTATTTGCTGTCACAGCACTATGTCCATAAACGCCATCACTCACTCAGCCACACTGTGGCGCTCTTGTGGGAGGAGCCAGTTGTGAGAGGTGCTTTAATGATAACAGGAGCAAAAAAGAAGTGATTTCTTTTTTGCCACCGTAAACAGAGATTAATGAAATAAAGTTTTACTGCACAAACTTGACCTATGACCTATGGCCCAGACAGCAGGAAGACAGTTGACAGTCACTGCTGTTGTTTTGAAGAATTATTTAAATGAGCTGGAATCTCTGCTTGTACAGAGTCATCATGCAAATCTGATAAAAAACCTCTCAAAAAGTTTGATGCCTTTTCCAGAAAAAAGGTTTTAGGAAGATTTTTCTTCTTGAAAATAAACTTCCACCATGTTTGCTGTGAAGAGGAGGGTCTGAGGAAGAGCAGTAAGTAGGAAGACACTGTTGTTATCAGGGATGAGTTCAGGGGTGAGTTTCTTTCTCTGGTGAATTAGCACTGAAGTGTGTTAACTTTATAAAGGAAGCATAACAGTCAATCAGCTGCCAGAGGCTCTGGAAGAGCTCCCTGCTTCCTCACATTCTGTTTTCAAGGCTGAAAACATCAAGAATGAGTTTTCAGTTTCAGTGTTCCATGCTTCACTTTGATTTTTGTTCTAATTTTCTGCTGATGCTCAAAGGAGCTGAGTTTTGCTGCACCTTTGTGCCCTCCTGTTCCTCCAATCAGAGCTGCTGGACATGTTTTCCGGTAACCTTACGTTTCATTCAAGCAAATGAAAACTAAACTACAAACTAAAACGTGGCATGTGAAAAGATTTTAACTGAAAGAAAACAAGCTGAAACTGTGCCTTCACAAACTAAATTAAATCAAATATCTTCAGTTTTGGTTTTGTTCATCTGTCTGAGGCAGTGGAGCTTCTACTGAAGCTAGGGATGTTGACATGATGGTTAAACAGCCCTCAGATTGTAATAGGTAAACTTATATTAAAAAAATCTAAACAGAAACAAGACAAATTCAGTGGACACAAACTAAAACCCAAAACAAATAAAAAAAATAAACAGAAAAAAAATGCTGATAATAACGCTTCATCTACAACACCATGCAACTGTCTCAGCTGAATCTCTCATGGCATGGAGGAACTGAATAAACCGGATCAGCCAGCTCAGATCGCTGTTCTTAAACACTGATCTGTCCCAGCATCAGGGGCTTGCTGCTCACTGTCCTCACAGCAGCTGCTGCACCTCAGCTGATGACACACAGCTGCTACAGCTAATTGTTTATTCCCATAATCGAATATTAATGTGGGTTGTTCATGTCAGCTGACGCAGCGCCTCCTACCTGACAATCTCAGATCTGCCTGAAAAAATTCCAGATACGTCAGCTCGCTGCTGTCATTACTTTTCTAAGATGAATGTGTGGATGAAGGTCCGGCTGTTCTCTGATCTTTGTCTGGCATAATTTTTCAGTGGGTCATTTTCAAATTTATATGACCAGAAACCTGCTGCTGGTGTCACAACTCACAACTAGTTTTTTCTAAACACTTTATTTATAGCAGTGACGTATCTCATTCTGACTCAGGTCAGAATGAGAATCATCAACATGGAGAAAAAAACGGCGCATGAAAACAGAAGTCTGCTCCTTCGTAGCTGTAAATTTGTTAAATTAAAACTTCACCCGATTCTTTTTATTTATTTTGTATCAGTTTCCTTGGATACTGCTATGCTGTAACAACACATTTTAATCAAGAACTACACTGCGCCGTGTGCGCGCCGTAAATCGTCCGGGTGCTAAAAACAGAAGTTCCGCATCCTTCAGTCTTTCAGCAGAGTCCTGAACTCGTCAAGATCCTGAAGGACGGATCCTGAGGGATGGACCTGATCCTTATCCTGATCCTGACCCTGATCCTGGTCCTGATCCTGACCCAGACCCTGAGGGATGGACTGAGGAGACCGAGACCTCCTCCTTCTCTCAGTCAGCAGCACTGCGCGGAGCTAAGAGCAGCTAGCAGTAAGCCGCACCGGTAACTCCTTTTTTTTTTTTCCTTACCAGAAGGTCGGTTTGTGACGTCCTCCCGCTGCTGGCGGATTCCGACGGCTTGAGTCTCCGGTCCTCCTTCCAAGCACGCGTTCTCAGAGCCGCGCCGTCTCATGTAAGTTGCTCCGTTCATGGTTCCAGTCTCCTTCTCTCCTGTGAGACGCACCGCGCCTGCGCAAAAGTGCAGGCAGCCCTCCCTCTCTGAAACGCGCTCCATCACCATGGCAACCGCCCCCCCAGCCTAGAGACCGTCCTGATGTTTGTTTGGATCAGCCGGAGGGACGTTTGCACAGGGCGGACATCCGCGGGAAGTACAAGTTGCACACCTGACCTATTCAGGTCAAATGACCCTCAGACCTTAGAAACACACACCACTCATACACAGTCCTTCTGTTAAATAAAACTTTGCAAATAAATTGGTCCTTTGGAAATGTTGTAAAATTTTTAAGTGATAAAATGAAACCATTCTAAAAGGTTCTGTTGAATGAAATTCTAGCAGTCTGTGAGCACTTAGTGAAACTACACTCAGACTGTGTAAGAACATCCTGGCTGTCAGAAACAGACTCATTTTACACTGTTGGATCATTTTAAATTTGATTTTTAAAGGTTACATTTAAATTGAATCTGCATAAATCTGCATATTGAGTGCACACGTTAAAAAGTGAAAACATGAAGATGAATTGAATTCCACATACGTATTTGCAAAGTAAATTAAACTTATGATCATCATGCTGAGTGTGTTGCTGGACCGTTCAAATAACACTTACCATTTAACATATTTAACATTAAAGTGGATCATTAAGACTGCTCAGGCCTTCAGCCTGGCATTAATAACCACAGTAACTTAAAAATTTTATTTAAAAACCAGGATCAGGTTTGAGATGCTCCCTGGGCCGGATTATCTGATGAGCATTCAGGGCACAAGCCCAGAGGCACACGTATAGCTGGGGGGTCATCCAAGACACAAAAAATGAACAAATAAATTAGCTGAATTTTATTCTCTTAAACTTTACATCTCAAAACCATATATTATCAAAACATATATATATATATATATATATATATATATATATATATATATATATATATATATATATATATATATATATATATATATATATATATATCTCAGATGTCACTGAGCAGTCCTTACCTTTAAATCTAACCTGTCTTCTTCCTCTCCTGTCCTCTTTCTTACATCTCTGAGTGAACTTCTCTCTCATTCTTTTCTCTTCCTGGAAATACAGCAGCCAGCAGACACACTGTGTGACAAACCTTGTGTGTTTTCTGATCTTTGTTGAGCATTTAGAAATGTTGCATTTGAAATTACCTGCAATATGTTACTCCTTTTATTTTTTATTATTTAATTTCGCTCCTCTTCTGTACTGCTTGCTGGATGCTGAAGAACCACGGCCACAACTTACGAACATCTACGCTCAGACCGGCCCGTGTGAGCCCTGATTAAAGCGCTATAACTGATACATAAATTATATGGTTTTAACTTTTTCATCTTTTTGTATGTGATAAACCCCTGGGATGGATACGCCAGATCGGGTTGATGTTTGAAGGCACAGTGACTGGAAATAAAATCTTCCCTCAGATGAATTAAACCTAAAGTGGCGAGCCTGTTTTGAAAATGTAAGAAGTAGAAAGTACAGATATTTGTGTAAAAATGTAGGGAGTAAAAGTAAAAAGTAGTCAGAAAAAATAAATAGCCAAGTAAAGTACAGATACCTGAAATGTGGGAAGTAACAAAGCACACTTCGTTACTTCCCACCTCTGCCCTGGGAACATTTCTGCTCTACCCGCATTATTATGAATATTCTTTTTTCAACAACAACAATAAAAACGTGTTCATTTCTTTTCTGTACGTGGGCACAAGTGTCTTTCCTGGGGAAAGCTCTCTGAGCATTACTTGCAGATTAATTATTATTTTATCCTGCATCCAGAAACAGGAACCAGTCAACAGTCAGGGAGATCGACAAAGCGACATGAAAGAGGTTTGTGTGTGTCTGAAGACACTTACATTACACACAGCATTATCCATGTAAAACCTGCTCTGCTTCATTTTAATGTCTGATAAGTTAAAGGTTTTACTCAAGTTGTGCCGTGATTGTTACAGTCAGTAAGCTGCAATGCTCCCAGTTTGAAACCGTCCTGTGGACGTGTGCACCACTGCATGATGCGTCTGATCACTAAAGGAAGAAGAAACCATCTGACCATGAAAACAAGCTCACATTTATTGTCATATGATGATCCGGACATATCTCATCCCTTAAAAACATCAAATCAATAAGATTAAGGATGAGATTGATTGATTATGAAAGGAAACATTATTTCTTATGTATTTCTTGTTTATTGCATGTTTATATAAGCTTGGACATTTGGCGGGGAGCAGACCACAAGAAAGTGGTTCAAGATTCAGGAGGCTTGTCACTCAGGGAGACAAGGGAGCGCAAGAGGGAAGGGAACCGTAATGAGGTCCCAGTGAGACGGCACAGGAAAACACTTCAAAAACGAAATGAGTAAAAAACAACTTAAACTAAATCTAAATGTAAAAACAATGAAAAGCTGAGTGGGGAGTGTGGGGATTTGTACATGAAGAAGCATTTAGCATGAGTTTCTCAGCCTGGATGTTCTGGTCTTCTTCCTGAAAGGAGGGGGGCATGAGCAGGGCGTGAACAGTCCTTTTATGATGCTGGCAGCTAATGTAGATGTCTTCAGTCGATGGAAGGCTGCTGCTGCTGATCTTCTGTGCAGACTTACCTGCCGACTGCAAAGCAGTTTCTGTACCACACGCTGCCATGTGATGCAAGGACGCTCTCCACCGCACACCAGTGAAAGGATGCAAGGATTGTGGTACCCAAGCCTTTCCTGCCCTGCAGAGCATGGTGACGTCTTCATCTGTGGATTAAAACATGACGGTGGGCGATGGAGCTGGAGGATTAAAGACTGCACTAGAAGTGAATTAAATGAGAGCTTACATAAGGAGATTAACTCCAGTCCATCCAGCTAACAGAACACACACACACACATGCACGCGTGCACACACACACGCGCACACACAGAAACACAGAGTGAAAATATTCCTGAACACCTCTGTATGCTGCACACTTTGGTGCTGAGATGGTTCAGTGCAAGTGAAATGTTTGCAGGACTCTGAGAGCAGCGTTAAAAAAATGATGCATTATGTGAATACAAAGAACTTAGATAAGTTCACATATATTCAGGACACAGTTTGAAGCCTGCATTAGTAAACATAGCAAAAAATATATGACTTTCTCTCTCCCTCCTTGATCACCCTGTGATGTCACTGAATGAGAGCAAGAGACAGAGAGAGAGGGAGGGGTGGAGTGAGCTGCAGGGAAACTGAAGCAGCTTGACTGTTCAACAGCTTATTTTCACCTTCGCTCTGTTGTCCGGTGCTGCTGCCGTCTCTCTGTACTTCAGTCTTTCTCTCTTCTTCGTGGAGTAAACATGACGGAGCCTCGGAGTCCCAGCGTGGAGCTCAAGAGTCTGCAGCTGGGTGACCGCCAAGGTCAGTGTGTGTCCACTCACTTTCCTCAGGCTGTGAGGACTCAACAAGTCCCCAGAAGGTAGAGCACACTGCTACAGAGAGAAACCAGGGTTTGAGGTTAGGGTGAGGTTAACTTTGTCTTTAATTCAGTGTTTCTTTTCCTAAACTCTATTTTAAATCCAATGTCAGAGGTTTCATGTTGCATTCTGATTGGCGGGTTGGTCTGAATGTTGGCTGATTTTAGACTTCAAAGCTTCAAAATGACTGAGTGAACATGAATATAAACTGTTATCAATCAGCTCAGATGGTGGGTGGCTCTGAGGTCTGGGTTTAAAGTCTGTTCTCAGGTCTCATGAACCACCATCTGGTCTCAAACTTCAGAGATGTCCTAGCTAGCGGAGCCTTTAGTGATGTGCCCAATCAGAAAGTAGCAAACAAATGAAACAAGGACATCCTCTCCAGCAAAAGTAAAGATCCATCAGGATGTTCCTGATCTGTAATCCTGCTCACAGCTGAATCAGTAACAGCAGGAACATCCAGCTGCTGCTGCTGCTGCTGGTTAAACAGCTGGACAAATGCTGCCTTTTATGCTGCTGATGGTTTTTCTGATTACATCATGTCCACAGGTGGTCTTTCTCGTGTTAGCTGATGGTTTATTTTGATCAACGCAGCTCCTCGTTTGTATTTTCAGACTCCACAGTTCAAAGATAGTGGAAGGAAGCAGGAATATCCTTCATGGGAACTGGAGCGAGGAGGAAAACAAGTCGCTCTGCTGCTCCTGTTGTTCTGATGAATCACAAGCAGCTGCTTTCACGTCAGACTAAAAAAAACTCAAATGAAGAAGAAGAAAGTTTCTCGAGCATGGCTCTGAAACAAAGGCCTTAAAGTGATGAAGGGACTCGGCTCGTTCCTCTCCTCAGTTCAAATATTTCTTCACTTGTTTCTGCTTCAAACAAATTGAGACCAAAACTCACCTTTTACTTCAAACAAAGGGAAAGCAGGAAGGTCAGGAAGACTTTGAGTGGAAAAGGGATGAATGCCATGAACTCTGTGTGTGAATGTGGAGCCTAATCTGTGGCATATTTTATTTAATCCAACAATCCAGAGTGGGATAGTGGGACTGAGAAAATCAGTATTAATGCTTTATAATCTCTATAAACAGATAGACACACAGTTTCCTGGTTTCCACTTGCTGTCAGAGTCCTTCTGACCAATCACGTCTTTGCTCAGATCTGCTGGTTACAGCACAAAGATCGAAATATTAACGGTTACCCTCAGACAGGTTATTAAGTTATTAACTGATGGATTTCCAGACTCATGCCAAAAAAAAGACTTATTTCAACTCAAAGAGCACTTTATTAAGAACACCTGCACAGTCCAATATAACTGCCATAAATTCACTTTATTTTCAGAAAGCTGATATTTCTGTATTTGTGTGGGCCACATTTTGTGACCAGGAGTTAGTAATATTTTTTTGAATTCATTAAGATTCATATGGGGATGAAAGTGTGATGTTTCTCTCTGGGTATTCCAGCTTCCTCCCACAGTCCAAGTACCTGCATGTCAGGTTAATGGGTGTAGTTGTCTATCTGTCTGCGTTAGTGCTGTGATGTGACCTGTCCAGGGTCTACTCCACCTCCTGCCCACTGTCAGCTGGGAGAGACTTCAGCCCTACTTAAGATGATGGATGGATGGATTTGTGAGCTAAACACTGGTTTGTACATGTATGTAACAGCATTTCAGATTAAATCATCTCTGTTTAGTTTTGAGATCTTTAGATAAGAGGCCTCTGAGTTTAATCTGGACTTCCTGTATTACTGTTACCTAGGCTACCTGCACTGACATGCTGTCACCATCACAGACCTCAGTACTGTTTCACTGCAGTAATCTGAGAGAACAATAATAATAACAGCAACAGTACAGCATCTTTTGGTATCTCAAATTCTAACCCTCTAATATGAGAAGAGTCACATGACCTTTGGTGATCTTATGTAAATGCAGGTGATTTGTGAGACCTGCTGACAGAGTTGGCTGTTTGGCTTTGATTTGAATGTGGATGTAAATATGCTCAGCAGAGCAGAATGAAGCTGCAGCACCTACAAAAAGTCCTCAAGCAGGAAGTCTTTAAAGCTGGGCTGCTGCAGTAAGCATGCTGGGAGTATTAAAGAGAAACCTCCTGAGTTCTTTTCAACCAGTGTGGTGCCAGTACATAATCCAGAATCCTGGTTTCTTGCATTTACATAGGAAAAAAAAAAAAAGATTTCAGCACCAGAAAGCTGGCAGATATATTACCAATCACCAAGATATAGAAGGATGGGGCCAAAAGTCTGCATAACAAAAAACAGAAAGTTCTGGAAAACATGGCCTGAAATATCTGACAGTACTGTCTATACTGAGATGTGTACCTGGTGGGACCAAAAAGAGACTCAAAATGACAGAGAAAACGGGACTGAGCCAATTAAAAGCTTGGATGTGTGCTTGACGACAGTCTTCAGTAAACACTGAAGGTGCACAGTGGGACAGGTGAGAAGGTTTCTCAGCTTCTAAAGAGAGAACAGTTTGCTTCCTCTGTGGACTAAACTTTGGCAGCAGCAGCAGCTTCAGTCTGGTGGATCTGCAGACCACTGTGGCTAATTACCTTCCCAGCAGCAATGAATAGACGCTTCACCTCCTCCATTCAGTGGCAGGATGGAGGGATGAGGAGGAGGAAGGAGGGCCGGCAGGAACACTTTCTGCTTTTCCACTCTTTTCTCAGCTGATTACCAAAAGCAAACATTTTCTGGTGTGTTAAGAGCAGACAATGAGCTGCTGGTGGGGGGTCCAAACTGCAGCTCTTCCTAATGTAAGTTTTCAGTGAGTTGAGCTTAAAATCAAAAATTCTCTTGCAGTCACTGTCAGATTACTTTTACTGTGTGCTTTCTTTATTTGTCCATCAAACCAAAATGCCTATTGGCACGTCAGCTTCATCACAGTAACATCTAGGCCTCCTTCTGTCCTCCGAGCTTAGAGTTTGTCTCCTGTCTGCTGTGATTATTTCATCACTTAGGGCCCTCTTCAGAAACAACTGTCATGATTTACTGAAGAGGTGCACTGACAGCTTACTGAATGAAAGATGTGTTCACTGGTAGAACACTTTGAGTGCTCAGAGTAGAGAAGCTCTATATAAGAACAAGTCCATTTATCATTTGGTATTTCTGTGGCCTTTTTGCAAATATACTGTATTTGTAGCATTTTTTCAAATTTGAGTTGGACAGCAAAAGGAGCCAGCTGAGGTGGTTCATCATCTGCCCAGGATTTTAGGTGAGGCGTTCTGGGAAGTCCAACCAGGACCCAGGATGCTCTGGAGAGATTGTCTGACTCGGGAACATTTAGTGACGTGTAGTCATATCTGCTTAAGATTGTCTGTAGAAAATGGTTGGATGGACAAAAATATGAATCAGAATCAGTATCAATTTATTGTCATGACATGTCAGACATGTAACGAAAAGAAGTTCCAGAACACCCATCCAAGAGATAAGTGTCTGCGGTCTTGCAGCCATACAGAGGCGCTGCCGTTTATGTTGAGTGTGTTTGAAAGAGGTGATGTGTAATCAGGCAGGGTATGGGCAGCTTCATCAGGTGTGAAAGCTGGCTTTACTAAAAATGAGAAGCATCTGTCACTGCAGGTCTTGTTTCACATTTTAATGTTAGAGACCAAAAGAAGCAGGAGTTCAAAGCTATCAGTCCATCAGTCATTCTGATTTGTTGCAGAGTTTTACTGTGAGTAAATGAATGAACCTTTGTGAGCGCTGGCCGGTGTGCATGTTGGGAGGAGGGTGGTCAAATAAATATACCTAATCTGGAAGTGCCTGCAGACATGGCGCTGCACTTAGAGCTAAAATCCTCTGTGAATCACTCTACGAACAAAAACTGATGAGTCCTGCACTTAGGATCGACTCATTTGCCTTCACTCAGCCAGGCAGGAGTGACCTTTAACCCCAGGACTGTAGACTTCTGTTCTCTCCATGTGGCCCCTGCTGTGTAAAGTTTGGACTCCTCTGATGGAGAGTTTTTATCTGTGGGGCTGCAGTCTGAGCTGTCCTCGCCTCTTCAACAGGCTCCTTGTTCAGCCTGCGAGCTCTCAGCGTCTCCGCTGACTGAGACCTTTTGTCCACTGAGGCTGAAAAGATGCAGAATACAAGGAGGGAAGGAAGGAGGGATGAAAAGACAGAGCAATGAATGCAGAGGCAGAGACAGAGCCGGGTAAACAGATACAGAGCAGACTGACACCACTGCCTTCACATGAAATCAGCCTGAAACGGGTCCTGTAATCAGTCCTGGCTCAGGCAACCAGTTTCTGAAGTCTTTCTTCTGATTTCTGGCCTTTACTTAGCTGTTAGATGTTAGAGATGATGCTGATGTCCTCAGAGACTGTGAGTCACATCAAATCTGAAAATCACTGACTGACTCATCACTGTGATTTCTGGCATTAAACCTAATCAGTAATTAAAATTCAGATCTCATACTGTCATACCTGATGGAGCATCTTTCTAAACTACTGTCTGATGTCATGAACTACCACTTGTTGTTAGATGTAAGTGCCTGATTGTTTCTGGATGAGTTTGAAACATATTGGGTAAATGAATTGAATATTTTGTCCCGACACATAGAACTAAGAAGCGTCCTGTGAGATGCAGCAAACTGAGCCATCACAGCCAGAGAACGTACAACAGATTGTGCATTACAGTCTTTATGCATGTGCAGGAAACATGTACACTTAAAACTAAAAATGAGAATAATCTCTTCAGAGAAAAATATCAATATCTTTGGAGTGCTTATAAATATGTGTGGCAGTGTGTTACACATAACCAAACTACTTATGTGATTAAAGAACATCAAAAATACCAAACAAAATCAATATCAGTGCAAGAGAGTTAAAAGAAATATTGGAGATATTGGTTTTTGAACATTAAAGTGTCTTTGTATGGGTAGAAAATTATGTGTTTTAATTGATAAAAATGTTAAGGGTTAAACAGTCAAACTAAAACTTTAACTAAAAATAATTTAGTGTAGAGCTTTATGATTTTGTACTTATCGGAAAAGTGAAGGAATAATCCATTTTATCAGAGCAGGATTTTAAGACTCTCTCCTTTGTACAGATCGAGTTAGGTTTTGAGCTCCTTAATACGATAAAAAGTCAGCAGTTCTCTTTTTCTGTGGATGCTCTGTGGTGTCTGGTGTCCTAAAGAGCCTCAGTCTGCAGTTGTGGTGTTTCTCCCTCGGCTCTGATATGTGGTGTGAATCTGGAGTTGGATGTGATTTCACAGTACCGTGACCTTTAATGGGTTAATCCCTCGTTGTGACTCTGACATAATCTTCTTACATCATGAGTGCCCCCTCCACATACACACACACACACACACACACACACACACTGAACTGTTGGTCTTTTTAATCTTTGATCAGCAGCTCAGCATGCAACGCACTTTAAGCTTCAATATTCGGCCGCATGTATCTGTGATTTCATTCTTTCAATCATTACCCAGAGATCATGACTGTCGGTGAGGCCTGAAATGTAGATTCACTGGTAAATCAAAAGCTTCACCTCCTGGCTCAGCTTCCTCTTCCTCACAATGGTCCAGTACAGCCACAAACCATCACTCACTGGTTTCTGGACTCTGTTTTCAAGCTCCAATCTTAGTGTTTTCTCTGCTGCCATGATGGTTTTTTGGAGCTTGAAGTGACTGCTTTTGATCAAGATGGTGGAGTGAGGTTATCAACTAATACTAACCAGCTTGGTCAGTAAGTTGCATCCATGAGAGCATCACACAGATACAGATACAGATACCTGCCAAATAACCTTTTAATTAGAATCCTAAAATCTCACTCAGCAAAACTGGAGCTCAGCCTTCCTGGACATTCTGTTACTCCAATGAAGTGCACAGCACCATATTACTGGTGAGATAATTACATTAAAAATAATCCAAAAGGCTCAAAGAGGCCAGGTGTTTTAGGTTCTCCAAAATTCTCTTTGAGAAGGAAACATCGACCATCATTAAATATCATCTCCTGTTTTACCAAATATGAAAACATAACATGTCTCTCTGGGGTAGGAGCCTCATTGTACAAAAAATTGTACAACATTATATATGTTTAAAAGATTTGACTGCTCGTGCAGGCGCAGAGTCTGCAGACAGCGGCATCGGGGATGTGGACGATCTTCCGGTTCCTCAGCATATCCGGATCACCAACATCACATGTGATTCATTCAAGATCAGCTGGGATATGGACAGCAGAGGACGAGAAAGGATTACACACTACTTCATTGACCTCAACAAGAAGGAGAATATGAGCTCCAACAAGTTTAAACATAAGGTGCGTGTGCAGAAATGATCCTAGGGCCCCTGATTGGCTGATACAAAGCAAGAAAGCAGACAGGTGAAAGCTGAGGCTTCTTTGTCTTTCAGGATGTGCCCACCAAACTGGTGGCAAAGGCGGTTCCCCTGCCAATGACAGTGAGAGGTCACTGGTTCCTGAGTCCTCGCACAGAGTACACCGTCGCTGTTCAGACAGCCACCAAACAGCCAGACGGCGAATACGCCGTTTCTCGATGGAGTGAGATCATTGAATTCTGCACCGCAGGTTAGACTGAAGCCTCGCCTGACACACCTCCCGGGCCAAAACTCTACCTCTCCTCACTGCTCATGCTCTCACACAGCCTCAGTTTTTTGTTTGTTTGGATCAGTTTGGGGGCTCTGCAGCGATCCCGATGCCTGCCTTTGAACTAATTTACTATCAAAGGTTTTTGTTGACCTCCAAAGTTTATTCAAAATAGAACCATAACTTTAAAATTCCTTTGCAATGTCCTTAAAATAACTGAAACTAAAGACTAAAATAACTCATCTTTACCGTCTTAACCCAAAGAATTCTCTACTACAACTAAATAGAGGCTTGATTCTCCTGTTAGCATGTAATAAATTAATGTTTGAGTCTGTGTCTGCAGATTACTCCTCCATCCACCTGAACCAGCTGCTGCAGAAAGCAGAGGCGATCGCTGGCAGGATGCTGCCGTTTACCGTCTTCTACAGAAACCAGCAGAGGGAATACTTCCAACAAGACAGGTGTGTCCTGCTTAATGACTTCCCCAAAACCCTCCAAGGCTGCTGTCCACCATCTGTCCTCTATCCAGCTGTTTTAACCCAGTGTGTGCTGTGAACCGCCCCTCTTATCATTCCAGAGATGCTCAGTCCTGCCTCATGCTGCCGTCAGTGAAAGACAACAGCGGCAGCCACGGGTCCCCCATCAGCGGCAAACTGGAGGGTATCTTCTTTAGCTGCAACACAGAGTTCAACACAGGAAAACCTCCCCAGGACTCCCCGTACGGACCATATCGCTTCCAGGTACCACTTGGGTGATTTCCCCTTTAATGTGTTATAAAACACTGTTTTCCACTAAAGGGAATTTACTAGAAGTTGTTGAAGGGTACTTCACATCTTTGTGCATGTTCCTTAAGTAGGAGCCATCCTCGCTTCTTTTTCAGAGGAAAAAGTACAGCCTCCAGGACAGATACTGGGCAGTCCTGAACACCTTTCAGGCAGAAGATGTCCATAAAATCTAAGAAGACAACAACAGAAACAGGAGATGGGAAAAAAACAAACAAGAACAAAAGAGAAGGCTTTGTTGTTTTGAAAAATAAAGATGTTAAAGCCCCAAATCATGCTGTTTAAAAGACACACAGATTTAAATTTGTGACGATCAAAAAGAAAAGAGCTACACAACATAGTTTTTTCCCAAGTGAGTTTTCTAAATGTTGTGTTCAATATTTTATTTAGTTTAAAACTTAATTAAACCCCACTGATACAGTGGGGGGGGGTGTTCCATCCATCCATCCATTTTCTTCTTCTTATCTGGACTGAAAATAGTTTTTCTCACATTAAAATGGTTTAGCATCATTTGTCTTTTGTTAGCTGGCTTTCTGCAGGCTTTGCAAAGCTTTGCTTTTGCTGCACCCAAACAGGGGGAAAAAAAAAATCAGCTTTTCAAATTTAAATGTTCTGCTGATGCTGCATGCTCTTCATAACTTCTGCTTTGTTTCTTTACAGATCCGAGCAGATGTCCTCTTCAACAAGACCACCAACATCTACTTTGGGGATTTCTACTGCATGTACACGTCTTACCACTACGTAATTCTGGTCGTAGCTCCTGATGGCTCCAAAGGAGATGCCTTCTGTAAAGGGAGGCTGCCGGCCCTAAATAGGTCCAGCAACTGCTTCTTGACCTGCACCGAGGAGGAGGACGGCTCGCTGTCTTTCCATCACGCTCAAGACATCATCCTGGAGTTGATCTACACGGAGCCAGTGGATCTGAGGCTGGGCACAGTTTCACAGATCAGTGGGCACCAGCTCATGAGCCTGTCCACCGCCAATGCTAAAAAAGACCCCAGCTGCAAGATATGCAACATCAGCGTAGGACGTTAGCCAGTCCTTCAGACTGAAAATAACAAGCTCAAAAGTAGCTAGCAGCTAAGCTACTAACTGAATTCACCATCCCCACTGTGGCTAGTTAAGAGCCACCAGTGCCTGGTGGTCCTTGCAGAAAAACAAGCTCATGCATTGCTTGTGCAGCAGCACACTACGAGCAACATTTGCAGTTTATTGTGACAGCGCCCTCCAGTGGCCATATCATTGTGATGGAACACAGAGAAACGGGTGATGTAGCTGCAGAACCAGAAGTTCAGAGGAGAGCAGAGGTCAGGGTGGTTGGATGGTGGAGAACAGGACACGGCAGTTTGTTTCTTGTTTTAAACCTTCAGTGTTATTCTAACATTAATGAAATACTTACTTTAACTCAAACCTCAACTAAACCAATCAAACCTTTACCACTTTTCAGTTTTCGCTGTTCATATTTCCTGTCATGCTCCTGTGTATGGAAGGACGACAGAATGGGTATACTGGGTACCAGTGCAGGTGTCTGAGAGATCACTGTAGCCTGCTGGTTAAAAGTAAAAAAAAAAAAAAAAAGACTTCAAAAGCCCTGATAATGTTTGCAGTGAGTCTGTGTCTGTGTTGTTCTTTTCTAGGAGGATGAGGGACTGTTTGCATGTCTCTATACAGGAAATTTCTCAGTCCATGGATGATTGTACTTTTTACAGAGTCAGTGCAGCATTTTCAGAGAAATGTGACTTAAATGAGATGCAGCCTCAGTTATATTTCTCTGTTTCCTATCTTTCTTTCTTTTTAATCTTCTCATCAGCTTCACGTGTTTCCATCTCTGACAACTGCAGGCAGGAAACTCTGAGCAGCTTTATCGTATGATTGAAAGCTGAAGTGGACTGTATCACACAGAGCAACACAAACTGCTTCAGATAGAGATACTTTTATATTTTTCTAACAAGATGAAGCTCTGTCATGTAAATCATTTTTAACTTAATGTTTAAACCTTGTTTTCCCAATTTATAGATCCCATCATCACCACCCATAGTCTACTAATTAAAGATTAGATGAAACATGAAAATGTCCTATGATTTTATGTTTGATCTTACTTATATTTGAGGGAAAATGATGATCTAAGTTTTAAATGCAATTCAATACCATTTTATTGAATTGAATTGAACATAAATGTTGTAACTACAACTCCCAGAATGCTTTGACTAATGCAAATAATAAGTAGCCTATGCTGTCATTGTGAAGGATGAGTTAGCAGTGAGCGATTGTCATTTTGACATTTAAGGTGCTTCTTTAAGAAAAGACGTGTCAGGCAGAGCTGCAGCAGAGTGATCACCATGCATGAGTGTTGAGGTGTACAGGGGGTATAGCAGCTTTGTGCAACATAAAGTAGAAACCTGTCCCTGTCCACGGAGAACAGGAGGTTTCCTGATTAATATTTGTGGTATTTTATAAAAACAAGAACATACTTTGTGCCTGTGTAGATCCAGAAAAATGGCCCACACATGAAAGGGTTAAACACACTCAGTACATTTCCAACATCTACTTTATCTTTAACATGCAGTTTATCAGTGACTTCATTTCTAAGAAACTGCTCATTGGTTGGTTGCTGATATCAAGCAAAGGAAACAAGAGTTTATTAGCAGAGGAGAGCTGACAAGACCCACAGACAGGGAAGATATCTGAACATGGATCGCCTGCTGACTCTGATGGTGTTGCTGTGGAGCCCAGGTAGGACTCAGCTCAAATGTTCACACCCTCACCATGAAAATACTGAATTTACTCTCATGGGACTAAAATGTGTTCATAAAATGGTTGAATCTTCAGTCAGTGGGGACTCATAAGATATTCAAGTTAAATTTTGTCATCAATCTGGAACTTGCATATTACTATCATATCCTGTGTGTTGGGTTTCACCCCAGTGGTGATGAGGGCCATTTGTCACTGTCATTTGTCGCTCCCCGTGTGCTGAGCCCATAAGACATGACAGAGAACTGAGGAAGACACAGACAGTATACACACACGAGAGGAAACACGAGGATCAGCCACGGTCAACAGGTGGACTGAAACATACTAACAAGACAAAAGGGAAACTAAACTGAATACAAGCACACAAGACAAGCGACTAATAGAAAATTTATTAAAAATGCATCATGTATCAGGTATTTGAGCTGAACTGGATCCAGAAGTTAATGACAACGATTCAAGTACATGTTCCTGTTTTTCTGCTGCTTTTGGAACTGCGGGAAAAAGAACGAAATAACAAAAACTGAAATTAAAAGGAAAAAACGGTAACTAACTAAAACTGAATTGTGAGTTTACAAAACTAACTAAAACTAACTGAAATTATAGATATTGTCATTGTCATAAGCAGCTTCAGGTGGAGAACATCAGGATGCAGCTGGATTTGACCTTTGACTCCTTCAAATAGTTTGTTTTTGTCAAACACCACATGTAGGTGTTGCTAATCTACTGCACTGACGCTGAACTTTATTGGGAGTTTATTGTAGAATTTATTGAGTTTTGGAGTTCATATTTTCTTTGTTTCTCCCTGTTGATGTTCATGTGTGTCCTTAATGTTACACACATTTTGCACGTAGTGCTGCTGTCTGTGAACAGTTGGTTGTTGAATATATTTCTTTGAAGGGTACCTGATAAAGTATGAAAATACTAAAACTAATACTGAAACTAACTAAAACTAAGCATAAAACCAAAAATAAAAACTAATAAAAACCAGCAAAACCGCTCTGAAAACTAATTAACGCTAACTGAATTAGAAAAAAAAGTAAAAACTAACTAAAACTAAACTATAATGTAAAATCCAAAACTATTATATCACTGATCCAAACACCTCCTTTTATTTTTTAGAAAAACATACGCACACACACACACACATACACAGACACACACACACACACTGCTATTACTGACTGTGATATATCCTTCCTACTTCTCATCTGCTTCTAGGGGTTACCACAGTGGATCATCTACCAACACCTCAGCCTATCCTTCGCATCCCTGACCGAGCTGGTAATGAAATCTCTTGATTTTGCAAAGATTTTATACAGGATGCTCATTCTTCCCCATCTATCCAGGCCTGGGAACACCACTAGGAATACACTGGCTCGTGGGCCCCCGTGGTTGGGTTTGTGTAGGTTTATGGATCACTGTCCCATGATACTGAAAATTGTATTATAGTCCAAAAACCATATTTAGTCTTTAGACTGTGACTTTTGGGGGTGTGTGTAAAGCTGATCTGATTAAAAGTTCCTGTATTTATTTATCTCTTTCATAATCAGTACTGATATTTAATTCTGTCATCTTTTCACTAAAGTTTCTTTTAATATTTTGAGAAGTCAGCAAAATTTCTGCCCTCACATTTTTACACTTACCACAAGGGTTTTGTGGTTTTGTAAGCGCTCACTCTAAAATGCTTCTACAGACATTTCATTTTACATGTTCATACAGTTCAATTGGAAACCATCTGGTTCTGCCTTTCCCCCCAATTTCATACAATCAGTTTCCCCTCTGCAGGTGGTTTAGCTCAGCTAGTCAAGAATCCATTCAACGTGTGTGTGTGTGTGTGTGTGTGTGTGTGTGTATACATTGCCAATTTTTGCATATTTATGTGATATTAATTTCAGGATATTCAACTGTCTTACTCAGCTATCACACATAATCAGTTTGTGCCATCTAAGAGAGACTTTGATCGACTTGGCATACTCATACCTTAAACAACATGATTCAAAATTACAACACTGTCACAGTAACAAGTCTATATTTAGAGTGTAGTGATAATGACTCTAATAATATAGCGGTGTGACTCTAGCACATGGCCAATTCAGTTTCAGGAAATTTTAAGACAGCTGGTCACGGTCTTCATATGAGGGTGAAGCGGCTCTATCAGGCAGAAAAGAAAAAGCTGAGGGGCACAGGACTGAGCACCACAACAAATATGGACTTCTTCTCAGCAGAAATTCCAGAGTAATATCAAACTGTTTGAATCAGTTTAAGATTTTACCAGATCTGCTGTAAAGTGAAACAGCTGAATTTATTCATAAACCATTGCAAAAGAAACTGTGAGCCTCTTTTTATTTGCAGCAGCTTTCTTTACAAAGGAAATGCTGTTGCACTGAAGTATGCAACACTTTGAACACACTGCTCTGACCCACCTGCAGCTTTATGCTACTGTCCGTAAAAATGGGATGCAGCATCCTGGTACTTTGGGATCTTCTTGTAAGCCATATGGTTGGTTTTACTTATCTGTCTGGTCTTTTCTTGTATTCCACAATCTTTTGTTTTTATGAAGGTGCTCAGTGTGAAACAGTCAAAGCGGACCTCGTGATGTTGGTGGATGAGTCTGGGAGCATCGCCGCTTGGGAATTCAAGATCATTCAGTTGTTTCTTAAGAGCTTTATCAATAACCTCAACATTGGCCCGGACAGAGTCCAGATTGGTAATATTTTTACTGATACTCATACTACTTCTCGACACTGTTTCTTTCTATCGACTCCCTAACTATTTTCTTTAAGCCTGTCTTTGTAATCAGAATTATGATCTGAATGCACTGTTGTGCCAAAAATATATGCTTTTCCAAGATGAGCCCTCTATAGATTCTCTATGGGCCCCCTCAGTTCTGTTCTTATTCACATAAATTTATATGTATTGTAGCAATGCCAGAGTTGACAGGTGGCGGAAAAAAGCAAGAAATAAAAAAGAAAAAGCGGGAGAAAATAGGAAGAAAAAGATAAGAGGAGAGAGCACAAGTAGAAAATCAAAATGGTTCACCAACTGCTGCTCCTGTGTAAAAAAAAGAAAGAAAAAGAAGAAAAAGAAAAAACAAACAGTACCTAACCAGTATGGCAACACAAACTAACAATGTGGTGTGAATGTGAAGTGTGAATGTCTGTGTCTCATTCATGAAAGGTACTTTGGGGTGGCAGTGGCGCAGTGGGTAGGTGCGTCTTTGGGTACCTTGGAAAGTGCTATATAAGAGTAAGGCATTATTATTACTTAATAATGAGAGTGCAAAGCCACAGCAACATACCCCAGAAGCCAGAAACAGATAAAGACCCAGGAGAACCGGGCCACTAGGAGCCCAGCAGGAGGCAAATGGAGGCCCCAGAATGAGCCCCCAAAGCCAAGGGGCTCCAGAGGACCAAAGGCAGTGGGAAGCCAACCACCCCCCTCCCCCCACAACAGTGCCCACAGCACTTAGCAAAGACACACACACACCCCACCCACCCCCGAAGAGTTTTTAATCATCGCTTCATTTGTGTTTTGAGCAGTGTGTGTGTTTTCTCTGCAGGTGTGACTTTGTATGGTGGTACACCAAGGACCATGTGGCACCTGAACACCTACCAGACCAAACAATCCCTGCTGAAGGCCATAGAAAGCCTAACACAAACTGGTGGAGGCACCAATACAGGTGAGTAAGCAGCATGTTTTCCAGTCGAGAGGAGGTTCTCACTATGAGGGACTGTTGGCCCAGAGACCCAGACTGGAGCTGAGTGGAAAATGATAGCCAAATATATTTTATTTCTGTGTATGGGTGAACAAAACTGATTAAGTACAGTGGATATAAAAAGTCTACACACCCCTGTTCAAATGCCAGGTTTTCGTGATGTAAAAAAATGACAGCAAGACAAATAATTTCACAACTTTTTCCATCTTTAATGTGACCTATAACCTGTACAATGCAATTGAAAAACAAACTGAAACCTTTAAAGGGGACAAATATAAAATAAAAAACTTAAAATAACCTGGTTGCATAAATATGCACACCCTTAAACTAATACTTTGTTGCAGCACCTTTGGCTTTTGTTACAGCACTCAGTCTTTTTGGGTAGGAGCCTATCTAGCTATGGCACATCTTGATGTGGCAATATTTGCCCACTCTTCTTTGCATAACCGCTCCAAATCTGACAGATTGCGAGGGCATCTCCTGTGCACAGCCCTCTTCAGATCACCCCACAGATGTTCGATGGGATTCAGGTCTGGACTCTGGCTGGGTCATTCCAAAGCCTTAATCTTATTCCGGTGAAGCCATTCTTTTGTTGATTTAGATGTGTGCTTTGGGTCATTGTCATGCTGAAAGATGAAGTTCCTCTTCATCTTCAGCTTTCTAACAGAAGGCCGAAGGTTTTGTGCCAACACTGACTGGTATTTGGAACTGTTCATAATTCCCTCCACCCTGACTAAGGCCCCAGTTCCAGCTGAAGAAAAACAGCCCCAAAGCATGATGCTGCCACCACCATGCTTCACTGTAGGTATGGTGTTCTTTTGGTGATGAGCAGTGTTGTTTTTGCGCCAAATATACCTTTTGGAATTATGTCCAAAAAGTTCAACCTTGGTTTCATCAGACCATAACACATTTTCCCACATGCGTTTGGGAGATTTCAGATGTCTTTTTGCAAAATTAAGCCAGGCTTGGATGTTTTTCTTTGAACGCACCCTACCCCATAGCCCAGACATATGAAGAAGACGGGAGGTTGTTGTCACATGTACTGCACAGCCAGTACTTGCCAGAAATTCCTGCAGCTCCTTCAGTGTTGCTGTCGGCCTCTTGGCAGCCTCCCTGACCAGTTTTCTTCTCGTCTTATCATCAATTTTGGATGGACGTCCTGTTCTTGGTAATGTCACTGTTGTGCCATGTTTTCTCCACTTGATGATGACTGTCTTCACTGTGTTCCATGGTATATTTAATGCCTTGGAAATTCTTTTGTAGCCTTCACCTGACTGATACAGTGCCTTGCGAAAGTATTCGGCCCCCTTGAACTTTTCAACCTTTTGCCACATTTCAGGCTTCAAACATAAAGATATAAAATTTTAATTTTTTGTGAAGAATCAACAACAAGTGGGACACAATCGTGAAGTGGAATGAAAGTTATTGGATGTGTCAAACTTTTTTAACAAATAAAAAACTGAAAAGTGGGGCGTGCAATATTATTCGGCCCCTTTACTTTCAGTGCAGCAAACTCACTCCAGAAGTTCAGTGAGGATCTCTGAATGATCCAATGTTGTCCCAAATGACTGATGATGATAAATAGAATCCACCTGTGTGTAATCAAGTCTCCGTATAAATGCACCTGCTCTGTGATAGTCTCAGGGTTCTGTTCCAAGTGCAGAGAGCATCATGAAGACCAAGGAACACACCAGGCAGGTCCGAGATACTGTTGTGGAGAAGTTTAAAGCCGGATTTGGATACAAAAAGATTTCCCAAGCTTTAGACATCTCAAGGAGCACTGTGCAAGCAATCATATTGAAATGGAAGGAGTATCAGACCACTGCAAATCTACCAAGACCCGGCCGTCCCTCTAAACTTTCATCTCAAACAAGGAGAAGACTGATCAGAGATGCAGCCAAGAGGCCCATGATCACTCTGGATGAACTGCAGAGATCTACAGCTGAGGTGGGAGAGTCTGTCCATAGGACAACAATCAGTCGTACACTGCACAAATCTGGCCTTTATGGAAGAGTGGCAAGAAGAAAGCCATTTCTCAAAGATATCCATAAAAAGTCTCGTTTAAAGTTTGCCACAAGCCACCTGGGAGACACACCAAACATGTGGAAGAAGGTGCTCTGGTCAGATGAAACCAAAATCGAACTGTTTGGCCACAATGCAAAACGATATGTTTGGCGTAAAAGCAACACAGCTCATCACCCTGAACACACCATCCCCACTGTCAAACATGGTGGTGGCAGCATCATGGTTTGGGCCTGCTTTTCATCAGCAGGGACAGGGAAGATGGTCAAAATTGATGGGAAGATGGATGGGGCCAAATACAGGACCATTCTGGAAGAAAACCTGTTGGAGTCTGCAAGAGACCTGAGACTGGGACAGAGATTTATCTTCCAACAAGACAATGATCCAAAACATAAAGCCAAATCTACAATGGAATGGTTCACAAATAAACGTATCCAGGTGTTGGAATGGCCAAGTCAAAGTCCAGACCTGAATCCAATCGAGAATCTGTGGAAAGAGCTGAAGACTGCTGTTCACAAACGCTCTCCATCCAACCTCACTGAGCTCGAGCTGTTTTGCAAGGAAGAATGGGCAAGAATTTCAGTCTCTCAATGTGCAAAACTGATAGAGACATACCCCAAGAGACTTGCAGCTGTAATTGCAGCAAAAGGTGGCGCTACAAAGTATTAACGCAAGGGGGCCGAATAATATTGCACGCCCCACTTTTCAGTTTTTTATTTGTTAAAAAAGTTTGACACATCCAATAAATTTCATTCCACTTCACGATTGTGTCCCACTTGTTGTTGATTCTTCACAAAAAATTAAAATTTTATATCTTTATGTTTGAAGCCTGAAATGTGGCAAAAGGTTGAAAAGTTCAAGGGGGCCGAATACTTTCGCAAGGTACTGTATCTTTGAATGATGAGATCCCTCTGATGCTCTGGCAGCTATTTTTACTTCACCTCCCTAAAAGATTTCTGTTTGTTTTTCAGTTGGATTGTACAGGTTATAGGTCACATTAAATGTGGAAAAGTTGTGAAATGATTTGTCTTGCTGTCATTTTTTTACATCACAAAAACCTGGCATTTGAACAGGGGTGTGTAGACTTTTTTATAGCCACTGTATTTTTTTTTGTATACTGAGCATTTTTAATAGAATCCAACACATCGATGACTTCATAAAACTCAGGGACACATCACTGAACAAGACAGAAGCTCTCTGATTGCTTCCTGTTGAAATCCATCTTGTCATGAAACCAGACTTCTTGTTCTTCTTTGTTTACATTCATTGTGTGCTTTACTCCATGAACATTGCTACTTTCCACCTGTTCTTGCCTCTTTCTTGCCATCATACAGGAGAGGGTCTGACACACATCCTCCATAACCAGTTTAAACCCAATCTGGGAATGCGTCCGGATTCCAAAAAAACTGCCATTCTGATCACAGATGGGATATCCCAGGATAGTGTACTTCTTCCCGCAAATAACCTGAAAGACACCAGCATCGAGATCTACTGTATTGGTGACTGATTTAAATGTTTTGATTGGTTAAGTCTTAGCCATAATAAAAATTTTAAAAAGATGCTGAAAAGTTTGTGAAGCAGCCGAAAGCCCTGAAATACTCTGAAGATAAAGCACTAAAACTAGAACTAAAATAAGAATCAGGTGATATTAAAATGAACAATACCAAGAAAAATATCAACATCTAGTAGTTTAGGAGAGTTGTTTAAGTATGTCTCCATCACAGTGGACAAACATCCCCACCTAATGCCTGAAAGTGTCATATCCTGATATCTTGTCACATTCAATCTCCTGAGCCTCAATTTAAGAAGCTGAAATCCTTCGTTGGGACAGGTAGCTTCACTGTTTTGCAAATCTTCACAGTGTCACGTTACTGTATGCTAAGTGCTTTGACAAACTTAATAGGGTTAATAGGCATCATCTGTTAACTTTTCAATGTGATTTGACTGTTGTAATTTGAATAGCCATGAATCCTAGAAAATGATTCACTTTCCATCATGTTACTTCACTGCATGAAAATTAGGAGTTTATATCTCCTGGAGTATAACTGCTCACCACAGTGTCAGGCAGCTTTTGTTCATCTCCTGTTCTTGCTGCTCCTCAGCTAGGTGCCCCCTTCCAATTGCAAACTGATGCAAGTAATGTTGGTGCTGGTGCAGTTTTACTACAGGCAGATGATAACGGTGTCTTAAAACCACTGAGTTAGTATTCTGTTAGTATTCTTGAAAAAGAAGCTCTTCCACTAATTTTGGCTCGCCAACATTTTGATGTCTATGTTGATTGAGGTGTTCCTCTTCTTGTGTATACTGACCACAACCTGCTGACTTTCCTGCGTTCTCTTCAGAATCCCAATCGAAGGTTGATGAGATGAGCTTCTTCCTACAGCCTTATCACCTCGATATACATCATATTAAAGGTAGTGAGAATGTATTGGTGGCTGTTCTCTTGTGTACTTCTGTATTAGTTAATATACAGTACCAGTCGAAAGTTTGGGCACACCTTCCCATTCAGTGGTTTTTTTTCCTACATTGTAAATTAATACTGAAGTCATCCAGACTATGAAGAACACATAAGGAGTCATGTAGTAAAATTAAAAGTATGAAACAAACCAAATATATTTTAGATTTTAGATTCTTCAAAGTAGGCACCTTTTACTTTAATTACAGCTTTGCACACTCTTGGCATTCTCTCAATCAGCTTCATGAGGTAATCACCTGAAATGGTTTTCCATCAGTCTTGAAGGAGTTGTCAGAGGTGTTGAGCACTTTTTGACTGCTTTGCCTTCACTCTGCAGTCCAAGTCATCCCAAACAATCTCAATTGGGTTTAGATCAGGTTGTGGAGGTCAGGTCATCTGACGCAACACTCCATCGTCCTCTTTCTTGGTCAAATAGCCCTTACATAGCTTGGAGGTGTGTTTGGGATCATTGCCCTGTTGAAAAACAACTGATGGTCCCACTAAGTATAAACCAAATGGGATGGCATGCTGTTGCAGAATGCTGTGGTAGCCATGCTGGTTAAAACAATGCTGAAGAGGATCAACATCACCAAGGCAGTGGGACCGGACAGGGTGCTGGGCTGGATCTTTAAGTCATGTGAAGACCAGCTGGCAAGCATGTTCACGAACATCTTCAACCTGTCCTTACAGCAAGTTATAGTCCCCACATGCCTCAAGTCTACCATCATAGTGTCCATGCCCAAGAGACAGGCAGTGAAATGCATGAATGATTTTTGTTCATTTACCCTGACACTAATAATAATGAAGTACTTCGAGAGGCTGGTCCTACATTACACCAAGGACACTAATCTTGCAGCTCTGAATGGCCATCAGGTTGCTCACATAGAAAACAAATCAACAGAAGATGCCATCTCAATTGCACTACATACAGTGGATATAAAAAGTCTACACACCCCTGTTCAAATGCCAGGTTTTTGTGATGTAAAAAAATGACAGCAAGACAAATAATTTCACAACTTTTTCCACCTTTAATGTGACCTATAGCCTGTACAATGTAACTGAAAAAGAAACAGAAATCTTTCAGGGAGGTGAAGTAAAAATAAACAACTGAGATAATGTGGTTGCATAAGTGTGCACACCCTTTTATAACTGGGGGTGTGGCTGTGTTCAGATTTAACCAATTACATTCAAACTCATGTTAAACTGGAGTCAGCACACACCTGTCACCAATTCAAGTGCCTCTGATCAACCCCAAATAAAGTTCAGCTGTTCTAGCAGACTTTTCCTGACATTTTTGTAGCCATATCTTCCAGCACAAGCATTGGTCCACAGAGAGCTGCCAGAGCATCAGAGGGATCTCATTATTCAAAGATATCAGTCAGGTGAAGGCTACAAAAGAATTTCCAAGGCATTAAATATACCATGGAACACAGTGAAGACAGTCATCATCAAGTGGAGAAAACATGGCACAACAGTGACATTACCAAGAACAGGGAAAATGTGCTATGGTCTGATGAAACCAAGGTTGAACTTTTTGGACATAATTCCAAAAGGTATATTTGGCGCAAAAACAACACTGCTCATCACCAAAAGAACACCATACCTGCAGTGAAGCATGGTGGTGGCAGCATCATGCTTTGGGGCTGTTTTTCTTCAGCTGGAACTGGGGTCTTAGTCAGGATGGAGGGAATTATGAACATTTCCAAATACCAGTCAGTGTTGGCACAAAACCTTCGGCCTTCTGTTAGAAAGCTGAAGATGAAGAGGAACTTCATCTTTCAGCACAACAATGACCCAAAGCACACATCTAAATCAACAAAAGAATGGCTTCACCGGATTAAGATTAAGGCTTTGGAATGACCCAGCCAGAGTCCAGACCTGAATCCCATCGAACATCTGTGGGGTGATCTGAAGAGGGCTGTGCACAGGAGATGCCCTCGCAATCTGTCAGATTTGGAGCGGTTATGCAAAGAAGAGTGGGCAAATATTGCCACATCAAGATGTGCCATTGTAGATAGGCTCCTACCCAAAAAGACTAAATTTCTATAATAAAAGCCAAAGGTGCTGCAACAAAGTATTAGTTTAAGGGTGTGCATATTTATGCAACCAGGTTATTTTAAGTTTTTTATTTTATATTTGTCCCCTTTAAATGTTTCAGTTTGTTTTTCAATTGCAATGTACAGGTTATAGGTCACATTAAAGATGGAAAAAGTTGTGAAATTATTTGTCTTGCTGTCATTTTTTTTACATCATGAAAACCTGGCATTTGAACAGGGGTGTGTAGACTTTTTATATCCACTGTACAGCCCTGCACCACTTGGATCATCCCAACACGTTATGTTAAAATGCTATTTATCAATTTCACCTCTGCCTTCCACAAAATCTCCCTCCACAAACTGATAGTCAGGCTTGGCCACCTAGTACTAGACACCACACCATGCTCCTGGATTAACAGCTTTCTCACCTGCAGACCACAGAGTCTCAGTGTGGGAGATATGACATCATCCACACTCACACTGAGCACAGGTGCACCACAGGGCTGCGTCCTCAGCCCAGCCCTCTTCACCCTTTTCATGCAGGACTGCATCCCCATCCACCCCTCCAACATAATTAAGAAGTCTGCTAATGACACTCCTATAGTGGGATTGATATCTGATAATGATGAGACCCACTATAAGAAGTGGGTCTCATCCTAGACAGAAACTGTTTGTCCCCCTTCCATCAGGGAAAAGATACAGGTATTTCTGCTCTACTTTTAGCACTTTATACAACATGCCTCATTCACCCATTCATACAAGAACTTCTTTCTCTCTAACATTCACACTCCAACAGTTGCATCAGAGAGCAGCTTGGGGTTCAGTATCTTGCCCAAGGATACTTTGGCAAGAAGACGGGAGCCGCCAGATATCAAAACGCCAACCGCCCAATTTGTAGGAGACCTCATCTACCTCCTGAGCTAGAGCCACCCCTTTTTGTTGTATTTTTGTAAAAGGACAAAGCTGCTTCTTCTAAATGTGCTTTGGATTTTGAATAAATCGCCAACACTGTCACCAGCAAAGCACCCCCATACCATCACTCTTCCTCCTCCATACTTCACGGCGGGAATTATACATGTAGGAACCATCTGCTCACCTTTTCTCCATCTTAGAAAGACATGGCATTTGGAACCAAAAATCTCAAATTTGGACCTATCAGATCAAAGGACAGCTTTCCACTGGTCTAACGTGCATTCTTTGTGTTCCTTGGCCCAAGCCATTCTCTTCCTCTTGTTCTTTCTTAGAAGTGGCTTCTTTGCAGCAATTTGACCATAAAGTCCAGATCCATGCAGTCTTCTCTAAATAGTTTGCTGCATGACCAGGGTTGAATGGTGTATTTGGTAGTGGTGTATGAAGTGAATGAATGAGAGAAAAAATAATAATAGATTGCCAGACAATACCACTCTGGAGATTTTGCCCAAGCAATTTAGGTTTTCCAAAAGGCACTCACAGGTTTGCACACTAATGAGGCAGGAGACGTGGTTCAATGTGTCAAAACAATGCAATTTTATTATATAAAAAAATATTGAAATGCAAAAAAACAAATGCTAAAAAAACAAAACAAAATCATAACCCCAAAGCACACTGCAAAGGCTTAGGCATGGCAGTACTGGGAAGCATGACTACCATATCCTGGGAGTGAGGTATATGCTGACAATAGTGGGCATCAGTATTTTTGTTACTCCTCCCCAACCGATACTTAATGTCAAAATCAAAAAAGGCTAGCTGAGCTGCCCATCTCTGCTCTGTGGCAGATAACTTTGCAGTGGGAAGGTGACTTAAGAGATTTTTGTCATTAAAGGCAACACACATATTGCCAAGCAGATACTCTCTAAATTTCTCAGTCATGGCCCACTTAAGGGGCAAAAACTCAAGCTCATGGAACTCCAATTAGTCATGTTCCTTTCCGTGGGCCTCAAACCTCAACTAGCATATACTATTGGCCTCACTTTTCCAACTTGCTCTTGAGAGATCACTGCTCCCAAGCCTCCATAGCTTGCATCCACCTCCAGAATAAATGGGAGAGAGAATTCCACATAGGATTTGCCAACGCAGTGGCAGTGGTAAGCCTCATTTTCAGGGCTTCAAAGCTTTGTGGATACTTATCAGACCAGTGTTGAATGACACCACGGCCAGACATTTTACCAGCTTTGGTGCCTCCACAACCTTATGCAAAGGGCCTGCCAACTTGGCAAAACCCTCCACAAAACATCGATAATAGCTGGAAAACCCAAGAAAAGAATACAAATCTGAGGCAGTGGTGGAAAGAGGCCAGTTAGCTAATGCTTCAGTCTTACTGGAATCTGTGGCGACACCTTTCCCAGAAATCACACGGCCTAGATAGCTTACCTCCCTCTGGAAGAAGGAATACTTGCTCAATTTAACCTTCACACCCCTTATTGGTTGGTCCAACACCAGCTTCATTCTCTCCAAATGTTGTTCCACAGTAGAGGAAAACACAAAATCATCGAGGTACAGCAATAGTGACTGGCACTGTTGGTCACCAAAGATGCACTGCATTAGTCTCTGGAACGTGCTATGGGCATCTCACAAAGCCCCAGAAAGGCATCCTGTTCCATTCAAGCAAGCCAAATGGTGTACAGAAAGCAGCTTTGGCTTATCCGCCTCACTGGCCAAGTCCGGGATCAACAACCAGCAGACCCCAGGCAACAAATCAAGAGACTTCTCTATACATGGCAGAGGAAAAGCATCCTTCTGGCTCTCTACTATTGAGCTGTCAGTAGTCAACACACATTTGTAAAATCAACTATTCTTTCTGGCCTGAAAACACAATGGGAGATGCATAGGGACTGCTACTTCCCCGAATAACCTGGGAGGAAAGCAGCTGGTTGATGCTGTTCCTTCACAACCTCATATTCAGAGGGTGGAATCCACCTATAGCACTGCCAGACTGGAGAAATCATCCACCAAGGGAATGTCATGGGAGATTAGGTTGGTACACCCCAAATCTCCATCGTGAGCTGAATAAGACAGGAATATACTGCCTCAGCAAAGACCTCACCTGACTCTGTTCTTCAGCAGGCAACAATGACAGGTCCATGTCCTCAACCTGCTGCCGTACAGTAGGGGCAACTGTCTGGGAGGACACAGTGGCTACACCAGATGGCACCTCAGTGACTCCCGAAGGCAAGGCTGACCACATTTACTGTGTCCAATATGCCAACCACAGTGCAAGGATATAAGACAATGGACCCTGTGCCTCCAGCTCCAAATACCCAATGTAAGAATCTCCAACCCATTAGCAGCTTTAAGTTGTAACCAGTGGCATGATTTGAGTTGCACCTGACCCCAAGGCTCAAAATACTGGTTCATCAGACACCGTCGACACCATAGAGCTGGTATCTATTAAACAAGGGACCTTCACTCCACCCATGCCCACCTCTAAATGGAGACAAAATGAAATCAGCTTAGAAGCCTCTAGGCTATTTAGACAACTTGTGAGCCAGTAGCATCCCCATACAAACAATAGCACTTCAGTTTGGTGGGCACTAGGCTTCCAAAACTGCAGCTAAACGGAATCATCGACCAGGATTGGATAAGGGTTTTGAATGAATGGGAACACACATGCCATCACACTTTTGTGCAAAATGACCAGGCTGATTACAGCACCGGCATATTATGGGGCCAGTACACGAGGGACGACGATGCTGATGAGAGAGAAATTAAAGAAATTAACTGTGTTTTCCCTTTGTACTTGTCACAACATCATTGTTGATTTTCCCCGCTGTGTGCCTCTCTGTCTGAGTCAAGTTATCAAGTGTGTTTTCTAGTTTATGCTGCTGGCCCAGTCCAGTTCTGTCCTGTGTTCCAGCAATAAAGCTGTTTTATTTGAGTTTACGTCTGTGTCCAGTGTCCTGCACTGGGGTCCTCAATCCTGCCTGCCACAGCGGTTCATGACAGTCCATTGCAACCAGAATGGACCCTGCAGATACTGAACAGTACAGGGTCACACGCCTGGCTCTGGGGGGACCTGCATGTTGGAACAGTCCCCAGTGACGCTGCTCATCTTCCTCATCAAAGCGAGGTATCAGAGTGGGAGGACTGTTTCTGGCTCTAGCTGCTCACTCACCTGCTTCTCCATGCATGAGTATGGACCAGGACTCAGGATGGAGGCTCTAAGCTGCAAAAACGGTAGTTTCCACCATAAAAGGGGGAAAGTAGATTAAGTAATTATAAGAAAAGAGGAAAATAAAGCAGAAAGAGATAAAAGAGAAAAAGAAATAAAGGAAAAGCACAAAAGCTTAATATTAATGGTAAAAATGCATTAATTAATACCATGCATGACAATGAAGCAGTAAGGACCCATAATGCAAGTTGTCTAGATCAGTCTCATGTGTTTTTTCATGAAAATAGAGCTTAACTAAAGAGTGAATCAAAAACTGAGTGTAAGTGTAAAAAAGTGTGTGTGCGGAGAAGAGTCTGTCTTGGTGAGCATGAGACAAACCCATTCCTGTGTGTGCATATGTAGGCCTTGCCACTCTGTTCCATGGACAGGAGCAGTGTGTCTATGTGTCTCCTACTTAATACTATGACAAAAGCAGAGCGGTGTGTGAATATTTTGCCCTTGTGAACCTCTTTGAAAATTTAATGCTGGTTAATAATTGCAAACAAAGGTTTATGAATGTTATATTATTAATGATAATAGAATACATAATACATGAGTTGCCTGTTATTGCTGCAAATCATGAGCTCCTGTTAAGGCCTTCCAACCTTACAAAAAATTAGAGATAAGTCTTCTAAAGGAAGGATTTCCTTTACACTCCTTCCACTCAGCAGCACTTTGTTGACCCTAATTCCTCCAGAAGCAACACACTTTACAGTGTTGGACTTGTGTGGAGCATTTTTCAGTGTCCCAACTCTGTCAGGGTTTGTGTGGATTCACATACAGAGGCTAACACTATAAGTACATGAGATTGCCCCAAGTGTTCAACCATAGCCCTCATATCTTCAATAGGGTATTGAAAGTATGACCTGGAAGTGCTAAATAGCTAAATAGCACTGTCATTCAATATCTGGATGACATTATGCTAACTTCACCCGACACAGAATCATGTCACAAGTACTCAATAAAGTTGCTACAGATACTGGAAATAAAAGGAGATAAGGTCTCTCGGAAAAAGCTGCAATATTGCCAGGAGAAAGTGGTCTACCTGGGACAGGTAATAACACAAGGACACAGAAGCACTCCTAATAGCCAGTTGGAAGCAATTCGCAAAGCTCCAAAGTGCAGAACTGTCAGAAAGATGATGACATTTCTTGGGATTGCTGGCTATTCTCAGCATGGATTGAGGATTATGGTAGTTTAACAGGGCCCTTGAGAGACAGCTGTAAAGACACTGGAAATTCTCAACTTCATTGTACTCTTTCCTGGACACAGGATGGCCTTTAAGCCTTTGAAACAATTAAACAGAGACTGCAAGAGGCTCCAGCTTTGGCGCTCCCAGAGTACTCCAAAAAAATTGGGAATTAAGCAGCATCTTGGTGTTGTTTATCACCCGCAAAGTCAAGTGATTTGTGAAAAAATGAATGTTGTTTTGAAAAATCGTGTTGCTAAGATTTGTCAACACACAGGCCTAAACTGGGTAGCAGCACTTCCATTAGTGTTAATAGCGTGCTGCTCAAGTGAGTTGCGTGGTTTGCACTTGACACCTCATGAGTTGGCTACAGGAAGACGGTTGCCAACGCCTTGTTTTCGTACAAGCAGAAATGGCCCAAGTGTAGCCCTTTTGGAAGATGAAATGTGAGGATACGTGACATACATGGCTAATCTGCATAAAAGAATATCCATGTACGTTTCTGACAAGCAAAGAAAACAAGAGTTGCAGGAGAAGTTGGACGAGCAAAAGAAGAGTAGAGTCTAACCCAGAGACAAGGTGTTCATGAAGGTGTTTATGAGAAAGTGGTATAACAATCGCCATGACGGACCATTCAAAGTTGTTGGCAGTACAGGAAATGCAGCACAGGTAAAAGGCTCTCCAGTGTGGTACCACCTGTACCTTTACAAAGCCATTCTGGTGAAGTCTACTTCACTGGAAAGTGCTTCCTCCTGTGTGTGCTCCTGTACATCCAGTACTGTGACAGACTGAATGAACAAAATTCCATCTGCAGGATTTCAACCAGCTCAGTAAATCCAAAGACATATGTGCTGACGTATCACAGCAACGGGCCCACCCGCTCAATGCGGCATCTGCAAGTGCACAAAAAAGACTCACTTCTGCTATTAAGGTCACGTGACTTGCGGTACAAGCCAACTTCTGCTGCGTACGGCGGTGCTCTCTTACCTGCAGCCCCGGACTCTTGGGGGTCTGGGCAATGCCAAAGGCTGTACGTACACAAAACATGGTGACAGCGGAGGATTTAAAGTTTCCAAAACTCTCCGACCTCACCGGAAAAAGTCGCTAAATTTGTTGCTAGTCTCTTTTTGGAAAAAAGTTGCCAACGGCATCTGAAAAGCCGTTAAATCTAGCAACAAAGTCACTAAGTTGGGAACACTGCCATGTGGTCGCTTCCTGCATGATTAGTGGGTTAGGGTTAGCAAGATGAATTGTGGAGTATTCTGGCCTATAGTCACTTTACAGATTCAGACTGAGCTTCACAGAGATGATGAATAATGACCCAAAGCAAACTACAAAAGCAACCCAACTTTCTCAATGCAAAGAAATGGGATATTCTTCAATGGCTGAGTCAGTTACTTGCTCTAAGCCCAAAAGCAGCTTTCAGTCATTAAATGTAAAACTGAAAGCAGAGACCCAGAAATAAGTAGCAGCCGAAGGTGCTGCAGCAAAGACATGCAGAACATCTCAAGGAGGAAATTGAGCATTTTGTGATGTTCCTGGATCTTTGGGAAGTCACGAATTGCAAAGAATTTTTATCCAAGTATTAAATACAGTCCTTATATTTCAAATGATGATAATTTAGCCAATCGTTTATGCGCCTTTGAAAACTGTGTATAAAAATGTCTTTAATTCCTTGATACAAGTTGATACAAAACTTTAGTTAAAACCCTTGAATTAAAGCAAAAAATCTGCATTTCAGTCACATCTTGGTGGTTTGATTTCAAGTCCACTGTGATGGTGTACAACAAAAACTGTCTTTGTCCAGATATTTATGGATCTGAGTGTACTGTCAGAGTCATTTTTGGAAAAGGGTCTTGGTTTTTGTCCTGATGTGGAGTTGTGGTGGGGTCTGTGTTCTGCTGTTCACACACTGGCAAAAATTATCTAATACATGAAAAATGGCACATAGCTCACATTTCAAGGCAACAGTATTAACATATTTTTGTTTCAGGTGTAAAGGACATCTATGATAAGGAAATGGAGCTTATCAGTTCTGATCGGTCTAAAGTTTACCTCCTTCAAAGTTTTATGACTCTCCAGGACATCGTCAACCCATTCACTATCGACTACTGTAACTATGTTAATAGTTTAGGTAAGTAAAAATCCCATCATTGCAATTACAGTGGGGATGTTAATACCACACACTGGTCTACTGATGTTAGAATCAGTCTAAAATGATCAAAATTTAAAAGGAACAGAGGTTGGTAATTTACAGAGCGAGCTCATGGGACAAGTTAGATCCATGCATTTTGTAGAGCTACTGGAGTGATATTCAAAGATTCAAAAGATCCAAAGATTCTTTATTGTCATTATGCATTCACATAGCAAAATTCTGTGGTAGCTTTCAGCTTAAATCATGGACACACAATAAATAAATAATTAAATTCATTTCAATTCAATTCAATTTTATTTATATAGCAATAAATCACAACCAATAGATGCCCTAAGGCACCTCATATTTTAAAATAAAGACCCTACATTAATTACCCAGCCAGAATCACCCAAAACCCAACAGTCAAAATGAACATGAATGAGCAAGCACCTAGGAACAGTTGGTAAGACAACCTCCCTTTTAACATAAAGAAACCTCCGGCAGAACCAGGCTCAGGGAGCAGGAGCCATCTGCTGCAACTGGTTGGGCTGAGGGGAGAGAGCCAGGACAAAAGACACACTGTGGGAGAGAGCCAGAGATTATAATATATATATATATTATAATATATTATAATAGTTTTGGATTTGACATTATAGTTTAGTTTTAGTTAGTTTTTTCTTTTTTTTTAAATTCAGTTAGTGTTAATTAGTTTTCAGTTGTTTTGCTGGTTTTTATTAGTTTTTATTTTTGGTTTTATGCTTAGTTTTAGTTAGTTTCAGTATTAGTTTTAGTATTTTCATACTTAATCGGGTACCCTTTAAAGAAATATATTCAACAACCAGCTGTTCACAGCACAGAAGCACTACATGCTAAATGTGTGTAACATTAAGGACAACCATGAACATCAACAGGAAGAAACAAAGAAAATATGAACTCCAAAACTCAATAAATTCTACAATAAACTCCCAATAAAGTTCAGCGTCAGTGCAGCAGATTAGCAACACCTACATGTGGTGTTTGACAAAAACAAACTCTTTGAAGGAGTCAAAGGTCAAATCCAGCTGCCATGGCGCTCCGAGCCTAAACTCATATCAATCCACAAGACTTTAAAAAAAAATGACAATATCTATCATTTCAGTTAGTTTTAGTTAGTTTTATAAACTCACAATTCAGTTTTAGTTAGTTATCATTTTTTTTCCTTTTAATTTTAGTTTTTATTTATTTCAGTTAACGACAATGTTTTTTCAATTTCAGTTTTTGTTATTTCGTTCGTTTTCGTTAACTATAATAACCTTTCTAATAACTAATGATTAAATGCAGAGGGCAGCATGGTGGTGTGGTGGTTAGCACTGCTGCCTCACACCAAGAAGGTCCTAGGTTTGAATCCACCTTAGCCAGGCCTTTCTGTGTGGAGTTTGCATGTTCTCACTGTGTTTGCTTGGGTTTTCTCTGGTTTCCTCCTAGAGTCAAAAGACACGCAGTTGCTGGGGTTAGGTTAATTGATGATTCTAAATTGCTCATAGATGTGAATGGTTGTCTGTCTCTCTGTGTTGGCCCTGCAACAGGCTGCCTCTCACCCTCTAACAGCTGGGATGGGCTCCAGCCCCACCCATGACCCTGAAAAGGATAAGTGGAAGAGAATGGATGTATTAATGTAGAGTAGTGTATAAACTGAGTAAAAGAGGTGAATGAAAAAATGAAAAATTTCTGTAATGACAGAAATGATAAAAACATTTCACCTTGATAATCAAAATTGATTAGACTGAGCATAGAAAGCTGCTTCCAAAGTTCACCAGGCGAGTGAGAGTTTGTTGTTCTATAAAAAAGCCCTCCGTAAAGCTAGGACATCTTAATCATTAATTGAAGAAAATAAGAACAACCCCAGGTTTCTTTTCAGCACTGTAGCCAGGCTGACAAGAGTCAGAGCTCTGTCAGAGCCGAGTATTCCTTTCACTTTAACTAGTAATGACTTCATGGATTTCTTTACAAATAAAATTTTAGACATTAGAGAAAAAATTATTTGAAACCATCTCCAAAATTTATCTTCATGTTCGGCTGCTTTCAGCACTGCTGGTATTTGTTTAGACTCTTTGGCTCCAGTTGATCTTTTGGAGTTAACTTCAATAGTTACTTCCTCCAAACCATCAACATGTTTATTAGATCCCATTCCTACTAGACTGTTCAAAGAAGTCTTTCCAGTTATTGATGCTCCAATCTTAAATATGATCAATCTGTCTTTATTAGGTGGCTATGTACCACAGGCCTTCAAGGTGGCTGTAATTAAACCGCTACTTAAAAAGCCATCACTTGACCCAGCTGTCTTAGCTAATTATAGGCCAATCTCCAACCTTCCTTTTCTCTCCAAAATCCTTGAAAGAGTAGTTGTAAAACAGCTAACTGATCATCTGCAGAGGAACGGTTTATTTGAAGAGTTTCAGTCAGGTTTCAGAATTCATCACAGTACAGAAACAGCATTAGTACAGTTGGACTTCATCTCTGTGCTTGTCCTGTTGGACCTCAGTGCAGCTTTTGATACTGTTGACCATAACATTTTATTACAGAGATTAGAGCATGCCATAGGTATTGAAGGTACTCCACTGGCTCCAGGAGTGCTTCAGCCTCGCAGAGTGGGACATTTTTGCTAATTCTTGCAAAGAATTGGATACACTCACTAGGACAGTGTCTGTCCAGTGAGCTGATTATCCCTAAAAAATGCATTTTTTTTATCCAAACAAGAAGCCATGGGTCTCCAAATCTTTTAAGAGTGCCATTAATCAACATAATATTAGCTTCAATATATGTGATAAAACCCAAGACAAAAAACTGCAAAAAACACATGTAAAGAGAAATTAAAATTGCCAAGAAAAATTACAAGGACATACTTGAGTGCGTGTTGGGAGCAGGTAAATCTTGGGAAGGGGTGATGTCTATTATATGGTTGAAAAGTGTTCAGATTCCCTCAGTGGTAAAACTGCTGCTGAGTTGTCAACTGAACTCAATTCTTTTTCTAATCATTTTAATGTTAATAATGTTAGCAATAAAATTAAAGATGTCCTTTTAATGATAATTCAGAGATCATGACTAAGGTAAACAGGGATGAAGTAACCAAACTTTTTCACAATATAAAAAAATGGAAAAGTCCTGTTCCTGATGGATGCTGTTAGCACCCTGCTGAATATGACTTTCACACCTGGAGGACGTGAAGACCATGGTGCTGTTTATTGACTTCTCATCTGTTTTTAACTGCAGCCAGCCTTGTATATTAGCATATATTAGCATATATTAGCACAGAGGTTGAAGACCCATAACCTCAGTAACAAACTAATATGTTGGCTTCTGGACTTTTTAGACAAACAGGTCACAGCATGTAAGGGCCAGTGTTGAAATCAGTGTCAGGAAAACAAAGGAGATGATTATAAATTTTGATAATAATCCTCTCATCATTTCTCCTGTAACCAATCAGTTGAGGTGGTTAATCAGTAGAAGTACATTGTCATTCTGATTGATGATAAACTCATGTTTGAGCCACAGATTGATGCAGTGTGCAAGAAATGACACAAGACGCTATTTTTCATCACAAGCTCTGCAATTTTAATGCTGACCATACTTTTATTATAATTTTTTATAGAATCTGTGTTAATGTTTTATATTACATGTTGGTATGGGCTTTTTGATTTGAATAACAAAAGTTGCCTCCAGGGCATTGTTAAACTATTCGCAGGATTGCAGGCAACTTCATACAAGTTTTAAGCTTTTTCATGGCCTCTCTCTCTTTCTCTCTCTCGCTCTCTCCCCAGACTCTGTCAGGCTGCTGAATGGTTCCAGTCTGTGTTCAGGCAGACTGGAGGTGAAGTCTAACCAGAACTGGTTCTCAGTGTGTGAAGCTGACTTTGACCAGCAAGATGCAGAGGTGGTCTGTAGGAAGCTTGACTGTGGACCTCCTTCAGTCCTCCAGGGGGTGCTCTATGGAGAAGTGGAGGTTCCAGTGTTGACCAAAGAGTTCCAGCGTAGAGGAAATGAGTCTGCTCTCCTGGACTGTTTAAGCTCAGGCTCAGCGAGAAAAAGCTGCTCACCTGGCAAAGTTGTTGGACTCACCTGTTCAGGTAGAAGAGGATCTGCATCTTTGATTTGGTTTAAATTCATTTTATTCTTTCACTGATGACTGTGGTTTCTGTTCAGAGCCTGTCAGGTTGGTGGGAGGAGCCAGTCGCTGTGCAGGTACACTGGAGGTGAGACGAGGAAAGTGGAGACCAGTGGCAATGGATATCTGGAACCTGACAAATGCAGCTGTTGCCTGTGGACAGATGAACTGTGGTTCTGCTGTTTCTGTAGAAAATACAAAGAAATCCACACTGAAATCTGTGTGGTGGATTGAGTCACACTGTGTTAAATCTGGATATGCTCTGCAAGAGTGTGCATCGGCAGTTCAATCTTCCTCCATCCTGGTTATCACATGTTCAGGTAAGATATAGCTGTGTAATCATTACCTCTGTGTTCTGCGACGATTGTGGTAGAAATTAACTAAAACATGTTCTGGATTTTCTCATTTGGTAGGAATGTTGAGACACAACTGTCTGCTGGTTGTTAGTCTGTTATCATCAACTTGTATAAGAGTACAAGAACCCATTGTCTTGTTTTGAATATTAATTATTCTGTTGCCTCTATTAATTTTCTAGTCTCCTGAATCCCATATCCATTTGGAGACTGGGAAGGGATCACATCACTGGTGATGTCAACAAGTTTTTGGAATACAACCAGTCAGTTTATTTTTTGTTTTGTTTTTTTTATTGATCTGATACACCGACACACACTGTGTAAGCCCTTCCATGAACTGTCACCTTATTGTGGTGGAGAGGTTTGTTTGCCCAAATTAGGATTATTGAGACCCCACGGGCAGCACGGTGGCATGGTGGTTAGCACTACTCACAGCTGCAATAACATCTAGAAGGTCTGGGTTAATTCCACCTTGGCCCAGGCCTCTCTCTGTGTGGAGTTTGCATGTTCTCCCCGTGCCTGCATGGGTTTCCTCCAAGTACTCCAGTTTCCTCCCACAGTCCAAAGATATGCCGTTACTGGGGTTAGGTTAATTGGTCACTCTAAATTGCCCATAGGTGTGAATGGTTGTCTGTCTCTCTGTGTTAGGGTGTACCATGGATGGATGGAGGTTTGTTTGCCCAAATTAGGATTATTGAGGCCCCACCCTGGAGCCCAGGGGGACATGCTCATTGGTAAGAGTCTCGTGGTCAGGCGAGACTCATTCATTGACTGTGAATGACTGAAATGGGCCACCCGTCCTGTTGACACACCAGCACAAGCAGCTGTAGGGTTCTGGTGCACTGTGGATAAGGTGGCAGTCAAAATCAGTTCAATCCCCTGTTTGCTGAAACTGGCTTTGGGTAGAGGTAGAGAACAAAGGTAGGTATACATGTATCCCACTGGTTCAGCACCCCTACGTTCTCCGCACCTTCAGATTGGGGAACAGCTCAGGGAACATTCCACAGGTTGAGTAACAGGTCCAGACTGTTGCCTGCGTTTATGCTCTGAACAATAATTCAGAGTACCTGGCCTACTTGGAGTCAATGAATGTGGTGCTGTAAGGTGTCCCATCTGGTGACTCCATTTTCCTGCTGGTGGACTTCAGTGGTCATCTGGGCAATGACAGTGTAACCTGAGGGGTACAACTAGGAGGAATGGCTTGCCCAACTTGAAACTGAATGGTGTTTTGTTGTTGGGTGTCTGTGTAAAACACAGTTTGTGCATAACAAACACAATGTTCAAAGATACAGGTGTCCATAAGTGCATGTGGCAACAGGGCACCCCAGGCGGAAGGTCAATGATCAATTTGCAACTGTACTATCAGATCTTTGGACATATGTTCTGTAAACTCAGGTGAAGAGAGGAGCTGAGCTGTTAACTGATCACCACCTGTGGGTGAGTAAGATTAGGTAGCAGAGGGATGGTGCGTGCCAACGGATGCATTAGCGGCCCTATATGTACACAAAACATGGCAACAGCGGAGGAATTCAGCTTTCCGGGCTGTCTCCGAAAGTCTCCAGAAGTCACTGAATCCACCAGAAAAAGTCACTAGATTTGTCGCTGGTCACTTTTTGGAAAAAAGTCACTAACTGTAGTGACAAAGTTGCTAAGTTGGAAACACTGAGTGTAGGAAAAGTTCAGAGAGGCCATGGAACAAGACTTTCAATCATCCTTGAAGCAATTCTAACAAACTGTTAGATGACTCAGGTGGATGAAACAGCTTACACTCCATGTGGTATATATAGGGGACAGGACCGCTGACATCAGCTGAGGACATAGTCTGACTTCAAGGACCTCCTCAATCCCACTGACCCACCTTCTGTAGTGGAAGCAGTCTGGAGATGAAGGGGATGATTTGCCTATCACTGAGGGAGTGATCGCTCAGGTCATTAATCAACTCTTTAATGGCAAAGCTCCTGGGATGGATTAGGGATGGATGCCCCGAGTTCCTGAAGGCCCTGAATGTTGTGGGGCTGTTGCAGCTGACACACTTCTACAATGTCATGTGGAGATCTGGGGTGGTGCCTCTGGATTGGTAGACTGAGATGGTGGTACCCTATTCAGAGAGTGTGTTCCAACTATAGGGGCTCATACTCCTCAGTCTCAATATAGACCACAAGGTCTATACCAAGTTACTGGAGAGGAGAGGCCATCCATTAGTCAAACCTCAGATTCAGGAGGGACAGTGTGGTCTTCATCCTGTTTGTGGAACACTGGACGGGCTTTTTATTCTCTTGAGGATATTTGAGGGTGCTTGGGAGTTTGCCCGGTCTACATGTGTTTTGTGGACTTGGCTCACATTGCCGGTAACAAGTCTAACTTGTTCCCGGTCAGTGTTGGACTCTGTCAGGTCTCACCTTTATCAGTGATTCCATTTATAACATTTATTAACAGAATTTCTAGGTGCAACTACAAAGTGGTGGAGTGGGGTTTGGTGAATGCAGGATCTCATCTCTGCTTTTGCAGATGATAAGGTTTTGCTGGTTTCATTGAGCAATAACTTCCAATTTGCACTGGGGTGTTTTGCAGCTGGTGTGATGCAGCTGGAGTGAGACTTAATACCTCAAAGGCCATGGTCCTCATTCAGAAAAGGGGTTGAGTGGTTACTTTGGGTTTGGAACAAGTTACTCCCTTAGATGGAAGAGTTTAACTATTTCAGTATTTCTTGTTCATGAGTGGAGCAGGAGATTGATAGACAGGTTGGTGCAGTGTCTAAAGTGACGCTTTACCAGTCCACTGTGGTAAAATTGAAGCTGTCAGTTTACCAGTTGATCTGTGTACCTACACTCAGCTATTGTCATGAGCTCTGGGTAGTGACCAGTAGAACAAGATCATGAATACAAGCTGTGGAAATAAGCTTGCTCTGAAGGGTGGCTGGGAGGAGCTCAGCCATTAGGGCTTGTACTAGAGCCACTCTTCCTCCACAACAAAAAGTGCCAGGTGAGGTTGTTTGGGCATCTGACTACAATGCCTCCTGGTGTTCTGGGTACATCCCACCAGGAGAAGGCCCCAGTGCAGACCAAGGATATACAGGAGAGATTATACCTCTCACCTGACTTGGGAATGCCTTGAACACTGGGAAGACTGCTTCCCCCGAATTGGAAGGAAAACACAGAGAACAGCTAATGTTGAAACAAACATTTCTCTTGGAGAACATCTTTAACTCAACAGCAGAAGAAACACTGGTATTTTTAAATGTTGATTTTTGTGAGGATGGTGAAGTCTGGATTCAGTCTTTATGGAAAAACTGAAGAGGTGATCTAAGGGTTCAAAGAAACACATTTTTGGACACATGCTGGTGACTTTGATTTGTATAAATTAGTACATGGATATAATTACTTGTGTTCTTCTCCCTCTCTTTTGTCTCTCCCCAGACTCTGTCAGGCTGCTGAATGGTTCCAGTCTGTGTTCAGGCAGACTGGAGGTGAAGTCTAACCAGAGCTGGTCCTCAGTGTGTGAAGCTGACTTTGACCAGCAGGATGCAGAGGTGGTCTGTAGGGAGCTTGACTGTGGTCCTCCTTCAGTCCACCAGGGGGTGCTTTATGGAGAAATGGAGGCTCCAATGTGGACCAAAGAGTTCCAATGTAGAGGAAATGAGTCTGCTCTCCTGGACTGTAGATGCTCAGGCTCAGCAAGAAAAAGCTGCTCACCTGGCAAAGTTGTTGGACTCACCTGTTCAGGTAAAAGAGGAACTGCATCTTTGATTTGGTTCAAACTCACTTTATTCTTTCACCGATGACTGTGGTTTCTGTTCAGAGCCTGTCAGGTTGGTGGGAGGAGCCAGTCGCTGTGCAGGTACACTGGAGGTGAAACAAGGACTGTGGAGATCTGTGGAGGCCTCGGGCTGGACCCTGATGGAAGCAGCTGTAGCCTGCAGAGAGTTGGACTGTGGTTTTGCTGTTTTAACAGGAAGCAGAAATGCATCCTTGGATGGACCTACGTGGAAGATCAAACCTGACTGTGTTAAATCTGGATCTACACTGAGGGAGTGTGCCACATCATCACACCCATCCACCATCCTGGAGCTCATCTGCTCAGGTATGTGATTTTATCTAATGTGCTCCTTCCTCTATCACACAACTGTAAGTGCGTCCTAGTTTGCTGTAAAATTGTACATTAATAAAATTTTTAAAAATTTTAATTAATTAAACAGGCCTTGTTCGCTGAAAATCAAAGTCTAATCCAGTCTTGCTTTGTACAAATTAGAAATATTGCAAAAGTCAGACAAACACTTTGGAATAATTACTGAACACCTTATCCACACCCTAATTTTCTCCCAATTAGATTATTGCAACTCATAGTATGCATGCCTAAATGATGCAGAAATCTCCTGTCTACAGTTAGGATAAAACACAGGTAAGAAGAGCTCCTGTAAGGATATTATATGATAGGTGAGGAGTGGCTGAAGGCCTCTCTGAAACCCTGTGAGGTTCTCCCAAAAGTGTAAGCTCTACAGCTTACACTTTTCAAGGATCTGCTGCTAACATCTTGGTACCAGCAGAAACCTTCAGAGGTCTAGTAGAGTCCAGGTCTGTGCTGGTTTCATGTTCATCAGGTGATTTTAATGTTTTGGCTCCTTGGTGTTAAACCGCACTGAAACCTTCACCTGGAGAAACACCTCTGGAATTTGACTCTGACAGCACCTTTAAGTCAGAGATGTCCAAAGGTCAAGGTGGAGTCTCCTTCAGCTATTTTAAGATCTGTGCATAGCTTCTTCAGCAGCAGTCCCACTTTGATAAGTTCCTCATCAATTCAGTCTGTAAACCTTCATCTGCAACCTAATTAATAACTACCAGTACAGTTAAATTGGCTTTACTTGTAGTTCCAGCTACCTCATCTCAAGCAGTTCAAGTATAATTTATTTTTTTCAGCCAATCATCTCTCTGTGTACAGAACTGCTGGTTCAGCCAACCATCTCCTGCTCGTCCATGGGCAGGGACTCCCAGGTCCAGCAGCATGAGTCTTTTTGGGTGTTAAAAGGCTCCAGTTTCACCATCAGCTGCTCCATCCAGCCTCAGTACCCAGGAGGCTTTTTCCAGCTATCCTTCACCTCCTCCAACACAACAAACAACTACACCCATCCAGCTGTCAATCACTCTGCCCACTTCCTGTTCCCTGCTGCAGAGCCCACCAACCAAGGAAGCTACGGCTGTGTTTATCACGTCTTCGTGTTTTCTCATAACTTCTCCTCTGAGAGCCATCAGCTGTCTCTCACTGTCTCAGGTGAGTCGAACCAGAGTCGAGCTCAGGTATGAAACATGAGAAAGTCCTCAGTGGCAGGTCCCACCTGATGTAGACTCAAATGGCTCCAACTCAGAGATGTAGGAGGAGCCTGTGACATAATGTACACGTCAGCATAGGAGCAAGAGAAGCTAGAGAAGCATCATGATGTTAGAATGTCTGCAGGATTATTCAGCTTCACCGATGTTTGTGTTTGATGGCAGCTGTTCTCCTTCCATCTAATGTGTCTCAGCAGATCCAACAGTGTTTCTCATCAGACTGGTGCTCCTGCTGCTGAGCCTGCTGCTCTTCATCTCTGCCATCTGTTTTACCCATAAGGTAACATGCACGCATCTACTGATTAGAGGACACTCTGAAATGAAGCTCTCAACCAGTCTGAAGAGAGCAGCGACACACTGACTCACATTTGTGTGCTGCTGTTTCTCTGCAGTTGACCAGGGGGCAGCAGCCGAGCCTACAGGTGGACCAGGAGCCGGATGATTGAAACCTCTGTGCTTTCAGGGGTGGAGGAGAGAGGAAAAGCAAACAGCATGGCATCTTAAGGGGGATAGGGGTGCTTATAAAAACACAGGGTCAGAATTATACATCAACCCTGTCTATTATCTGGTTAAATGTCCCATACCTAGGTGCAGCTTGACTGGATGCTTTTAGTATGCATCAAAAGCTTCTGACAGAATGCTGTAAGTGTTTTGAGTGTTCGTCTAGGCAGAGTTCAGCTAATATGGTTCCTTAACTATTAATCTTTGCTGGCATAGATCCTATTTTACAGCATAGTCTGCATACAATTCAATCCATAAATTTTTGAACAATGACACATTTTCTTGCAGATCTTGCTGTGTACATCATGACAGTGGATTTTAATCAGTCACAACATGAATATAAGGACTGTTTTAAAGACTTGATGAATTATTAAATCCAGTGACTGTCTAAAGAACCCCTGAACATCACCAAATGCTGTGTTTCTGTCTTGAGATGTTCTGCAGGTCTTTGCTGCAGCACCTTCAGCTGCTGCTTGTTTGTGGGTCTCTGCCTTCAGTTTTTATTTAACTGTAAAGCTGCTGCTGGACTGAGAGCAGGTGACTGACTCAGCCATTGAAGAATTTGCCCTGAGAAACTCTTGGGTTGCTTTGGCTCACTATCCATCTGCTCTGTGAAGCTCTGTCTCAATCTGAGCAGAGCGTACAGCCTTGTACACTCCACACTTCATCCTTCTGCTTCTATCAGCAGTCACAGCTGGTTTTTGACCATCTGAACAAACTTGCTCTCAGCTCAGACAGATCTTGGCAAAGTAACTTTACATCCCAGTAATTTGTACAGTTTTGCAGTTCAGTCAGTGCAAAGTTCTCTATTGGTCTTGAAGACAATCCTGGACAAAGGGGCTGATAGAAACAACCAAGGAAGTCACTGGTGGTCTCATTTTTTATGCTAAGTTACAAATACTGAGAGAAATACATGAAGCACATTTAAAGATGTATGATGAGTCATTCAGCCCCAGAAAAAAAAAAAAGATCACTAAGCCATGTCCATGATAGGTGTATAAACTTCACACAGCAACTGTAAGCATGGAAGTACAAAGAAAAATGAACTGAATGTATTTAACCACAAGTATTATACTACATATCACAATCAGTTCATATGCTACTCCATTAAAGTGTGAGCAGTATTTGTTACTGTTGTTTACAGTGGATCAGTCTGTTGGTTATTTTCTAAAGAGAGAAACGGCTGTCACAGTTAAAGGACGAAAAGGAACAGATCCTCACATTTACAGTATGTTTGGAAAATGAAATGTGCAGTGGTTTTGAATGGGATAGGGAAACCAGTTAGCAAATTCCGGACTAGTGGCAGCCGTCTCTGTTCCTCCTTCCTTGCCTGTCACCTGACTGATCAGTTCATAAACTGTGGCAGATTTTTGCTTGTCGGTTCAGTCATTTAAATTTAAAGCTCATAAAGTCCTCATGCTGTAGGTTTGTATGCATAAAAAAAGTAAAATAAACGGTCAGATAACTGCAGCGCAGCAAAAAGTTGCAAATGCACTTTAAGACCAAAAACATATTAAAGTAAGGCAGAGCCTTCAGCTTTCAGGCCACTGTTCTGTACAACCAGCTCCCAGTTTGGATACAGACACCCTCTCTATTTTTAAGATTAGGCTAAAACTTTCCTTTTTGATCAAGCTTATAGTTAGGGCTGTCACCAAATGCTTGCTGATAGGGGATCATTTTGTGATTTGGTGCTATATAAATAAAGTTGAAGGTTGAACTGAATGATTTGTGCCCAGATGGTGTAAACACCAGCAGCATGTGGTGACTTTAACACAAAGACATGTAGAGAAAATGACTTTTCCAAATCATTGTCCCTGTGTAAGAACTTTAAAGGGAACCCATACGGGAAGAGTAGTGATGGGGGATCCCTGACTTACAGCAGCAGCAGGCAAAATGACCATTAGCAACATGAATTGAGTTAAATAATCTAAACTCTGAACCAATTCATTGAACCAGCTACCAGTGGGAGCCAAGAATACTGCTGACCAGCATGAGGGTTGCCTGCAATGTCCACTAGCAGCAAACCTTCAACCACAAGTGATGTAACAAATGTGAACAAGTCTTTATAAAGACCCCCCTTTTTACACACGACAGCTCAGTTGTGTTTGTGTCCAATCACGTGGTCACCAAGTCAGATCAAGTGACTTCAGGGTCAAATTCTTACTGTAATGCCACCTTTACTGAAAAGGAAAAGACATAGAAACCTGCAGGAAGTCCATCCAACACCCTGAAGGCAATCTCCAACACTAGGGAAAGTTGCTTCCTTAATCAGATCTTTCATGAAAGGAGAGACAGCTGTCCCACAATTCAGTGACACTCCATGAAATCAGACCAGACAGATCAGTGTGTAAACCCTGCTGTTTTTACAGCTTACAGCAGATCCTTTAAACATGCTGATTACTCTGTTGAAGCCTCAGCTGAACATTGTGTATAAATAAAATAGAGTGAGTATAAGTGAACATGATTACATTTAAATGATCACAGTGAAGGGGGTTCAGCTTAAGGATCAGGAGTTATCAGATTTCAGTCATGAAGGTAAAGGATGCAGTTTCTCCACAGGAGGCCCAAGTCCACATCCCCCATCACATCATGAGCATCAGCATTCTGTCAAAGTTTTTATAGTCTATATTTTCTAATTAGTCTGCATTTGAGTTTGTCTTCGGGGGTTTGCTCATTTCACTTTAGTTTTCCATACGTGTCAGCGTCAGCTGTTTAATGGGGAGGAGACTTAAGTTACAATGCAAACGCTTTATGAAGGCAGCAACGCTTCAGACAGGCTGATCAGAAATCTGACTAAAACTAAACGTTTCCTTTTAGTTTCATCACTTTACAGCATCGTTCCAGGCCCCCTCCCAGAGGCTGAGTGTTTAACTTCATTACCCGCCCAGCTAGTTTACGTTTTAGAGCAGGCAGCTCATCCAGGGGAGAGGAACAAAAAAAAAAACCCAACCAAACACCACTTCAAAAGTCACATCTTTATTACGACCTCCAGTATGAAATCACAAAAATTATAAACATTGTTTAAAAAAAAAAAAAAAAAAAGCTCCATTAACCTGAAGATCAAATGAAAGCATTAGTCAGACTTCAGAGACTGAAGCACATTTCAGTCAATCAGTGCAAAAATGCTCACCCTGAGCTCAAACTTTTTAAAATGAATCAAATTTCTGTTTTGATGAGAACCGGAAACGACGATCAGCTGCTTTACAGGGATTGACGTAAGAAATGTGTTGCTATGCATCAGCTCGTTCCTAAATTGGAATAAAAAGGGTATTAAACTAGAATTTGAAGCCCTGCCGTGTCTTCAGGCCGGTAAACCATGCTCACATGCTGCATTAACATGACAGCTCGTCCACGGTCACCCTCCAAGAGCGACTGACAGTTCAGAGTAAAGACGTTTATCAGAATTACAGTTGAGCTTCAGCTGAAAGAATTTCCACTCTACAGAGACCTAAACTTCGGATCTTCAGATTCAGGCCTCAGTTTCGTCACCATTTACAGCAGCTGGGAGTTCTTCACTACCAGAATGAACAGGAGGAGCATGTGAGGTGACTCGCTCTGTGAGGTACCAGTAAAAGGAGGACAAAACATGAAAGCTGACAACAGCGATTACTTCAAAACACTGATAGAAAAATATTAACTATTGACAGAAAAGTTACATCACACTGCTTTAGCAATAGGAAAACAGATCAGATCCAGTGGAGGGAAATGTCTGCAATCACATGTCAAAGTGCCGTTAGTCTGTGGCTCCTCAGGTACAGGTAGCAGCAGGAGGAGACTCTAAACCAGAGAGCAGCAGAGCTACAAAATGAGAACATCCTCACCGCTGCCTCCAGGCTGCTCGTGGTTTTAATAGTTCAACCTGTGTGAGCGTGCTCAGATGTCACTGGGCGTCCCGTGTACCCTGAAGCGGTACAGACAGGTGTACTCTTCATGACCCCAGTTAGATAAAACCTGCACCTCGATGATCTGGAAGGCTTCATCGTTGTCCTCCTGATGGAGACAAACAGCAAAATAACTGTTGAAGCATTTAAAGAAAAAGGAGAAAAAAAAAAAAGAAAAAAAAAGCTGTGTCACTGGCATATTTGTGAACTTTGAGTGTAAATTTAGATTTTAATACCAGCAAATTAAGAAAACTTTGCTCTCAAATGGGATAAAAGACATTTCAAACTCTGCAGGGTTCATGAATGTTTAATCATAAAATAGAAACAATTCTGCTTATTTCAGTCTCTAAAAGAAGCATCTGTGCATGACTGACAGCTCCATTAAAGCACATCTGACACTTCATGCAGCCCTGCAGTTCATCCTCTAACAAGTAGTTTTAGCTCCGACTCCCAAAAGCTGTTCCTCCGGTACGTGCCGGGTGTGACTTGTAGAGAGCGATCAGAGCAGCCTGAAGTCTGAGTGTCACTCACAGATGTGACTTTTAGCTCATTTAAAATTTTGGCCATTTCCCAGCAGCAAACAGCAGTGACCTGAAACTTTGGTGAGAACCAAACTAAATAAGTTAGTGACTAACTGACACTTTTACCGATTATCGATCTGCTTCACAGCTGCATGAACTGAAATGTTCAAGATTTCAATTTTATTTATATGACACCAAATCACAAAAGTTGCCCCAAAGGCACTTTACATTGTAAAGACTCTACAATAATACACCTGGTGCAGTTTCCTGTGACATGCCTCCTCCTGGAGGCCTGACACACCCCCTCTCATTTGCTTTGATTGTGTTGCTTTGTTTTCTGTTGAAGTCATGTAGTTTAAGCTTAGCATCTATTTATCAGCTCATCTTAGAGAAAACTGAACCAGGCCGCCACAATGGCAGTAAATGACATCTAATACAGTTGTGAGTTGGTTCTTTATCAACTAACATTTAAATATTTTTAAGCTCCAATGAAGGGAGAAAGAAAAAAAAAAAGAAAACCCCATCCACCAGGTCAGCAGTTACCCGTTTAGGGTAAAGTTCCCCTTTGACAAACCCAGATAAACATTTATGTAGTTCATTTTATTTTGATTGCCGTTTGTTGCATTTTAATGTGTTTCTAATGTAGAGCATGAAACTGCTGCACATCAGTTTATAGCTATGGCCATTGTCCACCCTCATCCATTACAGCCAGTTCACATAAAACCACACCATAGATACAAAATTACAGTACACAAATACACAAAACAAGAGCCATTAAAGAAGTTTACTCACAGAAAAGATCATTTGTGGTATAATTATTGAAGACCCAAGGTCTTGTTTGAGATGTTTTAGTTTCTCCTACCCATTTATGAACAGTTACACCAGCACATAAAAACTTTGAACAGGAAGTCATTTTCAAAAGTAAGTTTAGACCTGCAGAAAAGCCAAAGTGAGGATCTCAGGAAGTTAAAATGGCTGCAGCTGACTTGCTTTTAGCTGACCTTTGACCTTTATCATTAAAAGATTTGCAAGTGATTAATTTGGTGGTTTCTTCCATAGAGGATTATCCAAATTTAGACCTGCCCCTCTATAAACCCCAAACACCGCCCACATGACTCACTGTAACAGGGAAGTTCTGCAGAGCATCTCCATCCTGGTCGTAGGTGTAGGTGCCAAGCAGCTTCCCTCGCTCCTGACTCTCTTCGTGCAGACCCTGAAAACAAAGCGTTCAGGTTTACATACAGACTACAGAGCAGCAGTTCTCTGAACACTCGCCAGTCTCTCACTCGCTTACATAGACACCGAAGTCTCGGGGGCGCTATGCAACGTCCTGCTTGGTGCCAGGGCTTTGGGGATGTGCTCAAGGGTGAAGGCGGTGGGCAGGATCCTCATGGACAGACGAATCACTAGGAAACCTATGGAGCCTCTGAAAGCCCAGCAGTTCCCCGGGTGGATGTCGGGCTGCAGGAGGAGCAGTGGAGAGTGAGCACAGATTTCACGTCAGGTGATTTCTGATTTATAGTGAAGATTCATGGATTTAACAAAAACATCTGGAGAAAAACAGAAGAGGTTGAAGTCTTTCAGTGTGGAGTCACTGGAAAGCGATGAGCAGCAAAGGTTTTCAAAGACCTGGTGAAAAAGTTCACAGAAGCCCAAAAGGAAACTCACATGTTTGTGATTTATGATAGATGAAGTAAAGTAATCCCTTAGCGAGAGCTCAGTGCTCTGTAAAGGTGAGCCTTACCTGGATCACAGCTCTAGGAGACTGAGAGAAATACCAGAGGGGAACTCCAAACAGGCTGAGCAGGGCCGCCTTCGTCTTGTACGTCTCTGAGCAGCGAGTGCTAAGGATGCTGCCCCCTGCAGGATGAGCATAGACTTCATTCCTGCTCATGCTGCTTCACTGTGGGTGGGGCTTCAGACAGCTCCACCCACACTGCCACAGAGAGCCAAGTGAGGCAACTAATGTTGCTTTGCAGCTGCTGCCACCTCCAATTTGTCTAACTACATTCAGTGTTAAAGACAGTAGCAACACTGAATTACACAGATTTCACCTCACAGATGTCAGATTATTGGAGTAGAATAAAGTCAAAGACAGTGACTTATTCTGACCTCCGGACTCCAAAGCGTAGTCTGCCAGACCGGTGCGATCCTCAGAAAACAGCTGCAGAGCGTTTTTCACCATCACGCGGACCTCCTGGAAGAGAAGAGGGAGTCACATGAGGATTGTCAAAGCGTGAATAACTGACACTCTAAAAAAAAAACCTGATGAAGCAAACACAGCCTTTAGCCCTTTCCCACAGATACGTGGACAATCTGGAACCTGATATACACACACACACACACACACACACACACACACACACGAACGAGAGAATATTTGACTCAATTTATATCAGGTACCAAAAAAATAAAATAAAATAAATCCATCTAGTATTAGGAGCTACAGAGCTCAAGAGTCATGATATTTCCAGCAAGCATACAGGTAAAGTTGTTTAGAGCTCAGGGTGCTTTGCTTGCTTTTCAAAGTAATTTGTAGGCAGGATGTGATGACATCAGCTAAAAGTCACTCTTAATGTGTATTTGTTTTGTCTGTGGCATTTTTAAAGCCTTCGTTTTGAAAGGACAGAACAGAGGAAAGGCAAAAAGAAAGACTCAATCCAGGCCCCTGCGTCAGCCTTTGGCATATGGGTCACCTGCTCAACCAGGTGAGCTACAGCAGCTCCTTGCACTCAATGTTAATACAGAATAAAATCTATCCTTCAAACACTGCAGGAAAATTCATGCGCGTAGCTCAGATTAATACATTTAAAGGGATTTTAGTACCACAGAGGTCAAGAAAAGAAAAACTATGCTGAACCGTTTCTGCTTTTTGTCTTTATTCAGCAATAAACTGTAAAATGTCTGAATGGCTAAATGAACGAATCCGTGTTTTAACACAGCAGCTCCGGATCAGTACAGGCTTCCCCCTGCATATCGCTGCAGATCGACTGAAAGCGTGCAGGGGTCCCTGCCCACAGTCTTCTGGATTTGTGAGTAAGTGAATATTTCAGACAGTGATTTAGTGTACTGAGAATGACTCAAACACACTAAATGAGTAGCTCTGAAGCTTTTGATCAGTTTGACTCAGCTGTGACCTCTGAAACTTCTGCAGTCCTGCTTTTAGAAGATCTAGAATGAAATGCTAAATGAAATTTAAATCTGCCTCTGTCCTCACCTCCTGGGTGACGGCAGCCTCACCACCCTCAGCGGTGTGCAGCATAGGCTCTCCAACTGTCACCTTGCTGTGCCACTGCTCCAGCTGCAGGCTGATGTTCTGCAGGATGCTGCGTTCCAGAGAGACCAGAGCCGCCTGCAGGTCGGCCTCACTCACATACCACTCAGAAAGCCACTGGATGACTGACTCTGGGACACCAGCAGCATCTCCACCTGCTGTCAACTGGTTACCGTAGAGCAGAGTCTGAACTTCCTCTCGCACCAGAGCGGAAATCTGCCCTGAAATCTACAGATGAAGTTCAGGTCAAAGAGGCGAGTCAGAACAGGAAACTGCTCCTTCATATTAAAATCCATCCAGCGAAGCTTTTATTGTGAAGGAAACTGTCACCATTTAAAGTGAGATGTGTTTAAAGTGAACAGATGTTTGAACTCTCAGCTCTGCTTGCCTTCATCTTAATGAATGTTTGAGCATCTCACCATCTGCTGGATTGTGGCGAGCTGCTGGCAGCTGTCCTGACACCTGGACAGACCTTCAACATCCCGCCTAATGTCTACCAGAGCTGCCTCCAACTGAGCAACCTCTGCCAGCAAAGCGTCATGGGACTGCTGGTCAACACTGGAGGAGCAAAAAGCCAAACTGAACTTCAACATCTGAGAAGTTCAAAGTGAAACAGGTTCTGATCAAACAATCAGCCATAAAGATGTCATATTTGCATCAACAGCTGCTTTTCTTTGGTCCAGATAAACCAAATGATCCTACAATGACCTGAATAAGGTGAGGATAAACAGGAGGAAAGTTACCCGAGAGCAGCAGGAAGTGTGGTTGGGGAGGGTGAGAGGAAAGATCCAGCAGCTTCACGTCTCCACTGAACCTCCTTAAATTAAAAAAACAAAACAAAAACAAAAACAAAACAGCTCCACTAAAATCTGTAGGTTTTTTTTTTTTATAAATGTCAGTATGAAACTTTTATACATAAGTCAGTCTCATTTCTGATCATGTCATTTACATTTGTTTTGGCAGCCAGTTTCTGCAGCTGCAGCTCGAGCTGATCCAGACGAGACAAATGACTCTGCTGCTGCAACAAATCCTGCCGTCGAACCTGCAGAAACACGGAGGGAAGACATTAACAGAGCTGCTTTAGGAGAAACAGATTAACTGCAGGTCCTCTGCTGAACTGCAGCAAGTCAGTCCTGACAGACTCATGTTATGGCAGAAAGAAACTAGTTTACAGCTTGATACACAAGTTGCTTTGGCTTCTGTAGCCAATTTCACCCTTCATAATAGCTGTATGGGGGGGAGGGTAATTTCTGTAACTCACTTGTTTAAATTGGATTAAGGCTTAAAGTTTGCATTATTAGGGGTGTGGCCTATGACAGGTGAATGGCGGCACAGGCGGCTGTAGCTGTTAGGCTTCACCTCAGCTAACTGGAGTTCCTGAACTGGACCATGTTTGTATTGTTGGAGCATTATTAATTCAATTATCTGACCAATAATATGGCTGCTGTGTGCTTCATTGGACTAACAGTCCAGCCAAGAAGGCTGAGCTTTGTTTAGCTGCTCCTGAATTACTTCATACTGACTGTGCAGACCCTCACCTCCTCCCTCTGCTGTCTCTCCTCATCCAGTTGTCTCCTGAGCTCAGACAGCTGCTGGTCCAGCAGAGCGCTCAGCCATGCCTCCATGTCGTCACCACCGCCACTTGGAGTGGAGGAGACCTGCTGCTGCTGCAGGCCAGTGTAAAACCGGAGGAGCTCCCTGTGTCTCTGCTCCGCCCGCCGTCCTCCGGTCTCCACACGCTCCCACAGCACTGTCAGACTCTGCTCCAGACGAACGAGCCGCTCAGCATCTTCCACCACTGCTGACACTTCCTGTAAAACAAATTTATTTATAATCTGGAAGAAGCCTCACTGGATCAGATCGAATTTAACTTTGAGCCATTTCACCTAGAAACAGCTCATCTGTAGAACATTTTCTGTTCAGTCGCCAATCTGCCTCAAAATCTTATGGTCTGAAGTTTGACCATATATGATTGCTGTGACGTTTCAGGTATCAAATACTTTAAGATATTTAAAGAAATAAAGAAGAGAAAAAAAAAAAGCCCATCCAACTGAGTTTCAGGCCCTTTTTGGTATTCATGTTTAAACACTGGCACTGATTACTAGATAAAAACCTGAAATTTTAAACAGGCCTTTTACCATCAGATTGAATCAGGATTTGTAATTTAAGACAGACAAAAGTCTGACAAAACTGTAAAGTCCCACATGTGAGTGTACACACACACGCTCGCTAATACTACCCAGTCATATGTAAAGCACTAATGCCAATATGTGATCACTTGCCACTGGGAGACCAACTTCAATACAAGAGCAGTAAATTTAGGTCAGAGTAATGAGTGGTGTCACAAACTAACCTATTACCAGTTTTATTTCACTTTATACAAATAAACACATTTATATAAATATGTAACCATGCATACTTGAGAGTAATTTCAAACTGAATTTCTGTGGCCCACACTTTGGGAACCACTGCTTTCAAGTTTCCTCCTGGATTGACCAAATATCATGAATATATCTGTAGATCGTCCCATCCAAACAAGAGAATTCTGGAGTATCCAGATGGTACTGTCATATTATCAGTCCATCCACTCACTCTCTTCTGCTTCATCAGAGAAGCCCAGACCCCCCTCTCCCCAGCCACCTCCTCCAGCACATTCAGGGAAACGCCAAGGTGCTCCCAGGTCAGTTGAGATGCAATTTCTTCAGCATGTCCTGGATCTGCCCTGGGGCCTCCTCCCTGTAGGACATGCCTGGAACAGTTCACCCAAGAGGGGCCCAGGAAGCATCTTATTCAGATGCTCGAACCACCTCAACTGGCTCCTTTCAATGTGGGGGAGTAGCAGCTCTACTCTGAGCCCCTCCCCACCCTCTCTAATTGAGAGGCAAGCCACCCTATGGAGGAAGCTCATTTCCGCTGCTTGTATCCACAATCATAAACAGGAAATTGTTAAATGTGTTTATTTTCCATTCTGGACCTACTCTTTAAAAAAAAAAAAAAAAAACTACTCTAGGACAGTAGGTATTTTTATTTTTTTTATTAAATTCAGGGCAAGTTTAAAATTTACTAAAAAGGGAATAAATGGGTGGCAGTGGCACTGTGGGTAGGTGGTCACCTCGCAACCAGAGGGTCACGGGTTCGAGACCCTGTCTGAGTGCATGGTGTCATTGTATCTCTGGGCAAGACACTTAACCTACATTGCCCAAGTGTGAATGTGGTTGTGTGGTCGGTGGGGCCGTAGGCACAAATCGGCAGCCACGCTTCTGTCAGACTGCCCCAGGGCAGCACCACCAAGTGTGAATGAATGGTGCACAGAATTGTAAAGCGCTTTGAGTACCGTGAAAAGCACTATATAAGTCTAAGGCATTAATATTCTGTTGCCTGATCCCAACTTATCTGTAGCAGTTGTGGCATTAGGGTTAGAGTTGGGTTATCATTAGTATCTTATCAGTCTACTAATCACACCAAGCATTTTTAATTAATCTGTCCCAAATTAGATTCTGCTTCACTTTTGATTTTGCCAAAAGTATTTCACTTGTCTGCCTTCTCTCTCTCTCTCGTGAACTTAACATCCCATTTTTAATCCATAGGGTTTAATATGATGTTGGCCCACCCTTAATAGAGTCAACTCTTCTGGGAAGGATTTCCACAAGGTTTAGGAGTGTTTATGGGAACTTTAAACCATTCTTCCAGAAGTGAATTTGTGAGGTCAGACACTGATGTTGGATGAGAAGGCCTGGTTTGCAGTCTCCGCTCCAATTCATCCCAAAGGTGTTCTACTGGGTTGAAGTCAGGACTCTGTGAGACCAGTCAAGTTCTTCCACACCAAACTCATTTATCCATGTCTTTATGGACCTGCTTTGTGCACTGTGTGCAGTCCTGTTGGAACACAAACAGCCATCCCCAAAATGTTCCCACAAAGTTGGGAGCATGAAATTGTCCAAAATGTCTTGGTATGCTGAATCATTAAGAGTTCCTTTCACTGGAAACAAGGGTCCGAGCCCAACTCTTGAAAAACAACCCCACACCATAATTCCCCCTCCAAACTTTACACAATGTAGTCAGACAAGTACTGTTCTCATGGTGACCACCAAACCCAGACTCAGCAGTAGGCCTGTGTTGATCTGAGATGGAATGACCGTTATGCGTCACGTTAAAGCCACCATAGGTGTGGTGGTGCTATACCTCCTCTCCTGTTGCCATTTCTACTGGTGGAGGTTGACTGTGAAGCGGCTCCACCTCTTTTGACTCCTCCACAGCATCCTCTGTTGATTGGCCCTTGGAGGACACAGTGGGGATGTGGGAGACCTCTGTCCTCCAATCTGTGATGTTAACAGCTGGAAGGACCAACTGCAAACCAGCGGGACTGAACCACAACAAACCTGAGGGGGAAGAGTCCAGTTATCAAGCCAAGATTTCCATTTTTATTTTCTACATCTTGGATTTCATCAACAGCAAACTCAAATCGCAATTTCCTGGGAAGCCATCTGTGATTGTTGGGTTTTCAGTCCAATACCGCAGGGCTTTACCTCGCTACATAGTGGCCTGAGGAGACTTGTGAACTGTTGCTATAAAAAGAAAATGTACTCTAAAACTGTCTTTAAATGAGCCCCGAACTCTGCAGGACTTTGTTCTAGAGCTATAGTTTTCAGCTACAAAGAAGCGGACTTTTAGGACATTAAGATGAATTTGCCAAACATTTGCAGTTCAATGATAATTCACAGAGTCCAGTTACAATGTAGTAAATTTGCCCCCCAGCCAAAAAAACTAAACAAGAAAAACAAAACCACACACACCAACAACCACCAAATATTTGATAGTCAATAGCAGAGCCTTTAAAAACTAAACAGCAGGAACTCACCGAACAGGAGAAGCAGCAGAGGAAGAACCAGGAAGACAGGAAACCTGCACAGAAATCAAGCATCAGATTAGCCATTTTCATCTTACTACAGGGAGCTTTTCTTCTACTCGTCTGCATTTACATTAATTTGTTTGAAGATTTAAACAGATTTGTGCATTGCACAATATTATAAAGCTGAAACAGCCAAAACAAGTGCACTTCCACTGAGGTTCTCCACAGATAATTACTGACAGGCCAAATGGACTGTGTTCAGTTTGGGTTGCAGGTTGTGCCCCAGTCTAGTAAAGGATGACCACTTTCTTCACTAAAATCTTCAAACAGACCAGATCAAAAATGTTTCCACTTTGGATGAATGCAGACCTGTTCTTTTCACTTCCTTCTCCTGTTAAAGTTACCAATAGTACAGTAATCCCCACAAGCCCAAAGATCAGGCTGCTCTAAACACTCAAATACTGTGTGCTGCCCCTCAGTAGGCTTCCAGCCAAGGCCCAGTCAAAACAAGTAAGGATTATTGTGAGCTGTGAATCCTTCAGAGTTACTCCAGGAACAAAAACATGGAGCTGAAATGAGCAGATAATGTCTATTTTATTGCGGTACTGGTTGTGTTTACTGGCTCGGCTGCTGCAACAACAAAAATTATGGGATAAAAAGTTTGAACCATTTCACTTTCAAAGAAAAAAAAAATTATAATTGTTAGTTAAATCATAAAGCTCAGTGTGACTGAATAAAGACAAAAAAATAAAATAAATAAAAATGCTGTCAGCTGCCAGTGCCCCCGCCTCCTGGCAGCAGTACCTTCAGGTGGCATGAATCAAATGCTAAAAATCCTAATAAATACAAACGTCTGTCATTTGAATCTGAACCTCCTGGGTCACATCGCATCTCATTCTCAGAGTCGTGGTACTGTCATTACCTGCCGGGCAGGTGGCCAACTTTCAACCTTTTCAAACTGGGGTGGGGGGCTAAATTAAAAGTTCCTCCGTAAGGAAAAGCGCAATAAAAATACAATAAAACGAAAATAAAATGGCTCAGAACAAAGAGTTTTGGGGGGGGGTAATTAGAGCAAACTTGCCAAGTCAGGTGTTTGTTGGTGGTCTTGTGACGCCACTGTACGCAGAGCCACCTGAAGGTGTCACCTGCCATCCGACCTGAAGACACACAGGACAAACCACTTAGAATAAAGATTTTCAGATGCTCAAGGCTGCAGGTCGAGCTGAGAGAGAAACCAATTTTTTCACCTCTTCTTACCTCTTTTCTCATTAAAGACAGACTACAAAAACAAACCCAACACAGAGCAGGAGAAAAAAGGAAGAACAGTGTTTAAAGGAAGCAGAATGAAATGTACAAAACGTGACTCGGAGGAAACTCACAGAATGACTGATCCGAGATGATTTACTCACCACTTACTGCAAATAAAAATCAAAGAAATGATACTGATGCTACTGATATGAGATGTAGGTTCAGTTTCACTCAAGCTCTGATTCATTTAAAATCTTTGGATTTGAAGAGAAACCAATGAAAAGCAAGGAAAGGAGAACAGCTTTCAAACCTGCAAACATCCAAGAGCAGCAAAGCAACAAACAACTCCGACACCGAGAGCAGAGGAATCAGTTCAGGGAGTAAAGCAGCAATAAATCAAACACACACGGCGGCATCAACCTGCAGAGCGTCCGGCACTCCACGAAGCAGAAATGGTTTTCCTGCTCAGAGGCCCGAGGGCCAGAGCTGCACTCTGAGCCAGATTAAAGAGAACCAAAGCTACAGGAGCAGAGAGGAGGCAGGTCAGTTACAGTCTGCAGGAAACAAGAGCTTTATTCAGGCATGAGGCAGTTTCAGAGGAAACACACCCATATCTACAGGAAGGACAAGTTTAAAAAGCTTTTCAGATCTCACCAACATTTTCACAAAAATAAAAGTAAAGGCTAAAGTCAGTAAAAGCTCAAATGTGTTCCCATTTCTGCTTTTTAAGGACTGACCAAACTACAAACTTCTGGTGATCCAGGTGATCACTGGAAGAACGATTTGGTGAAAATCTGGATATTCCAGTCTGATGGAGCACCATGTCACAAGGCAAAAGTGATAACTAAGCAGCTTGGAGATCAAACTCACATTTTGGATCCATCACCTGGAAAATTCCCCAGATAGTAATCCCATCCAGAATCTGCGGTCAGTCCTTTAAAAGCAAAAATGAGCAGAGAAATTGAAGTCTGCTCGGAGCTGACGTGGAATAATCTGAATAAAACAAAATCTGTGCCAGAGCGTTTGGACTCGACTAATTTACCACCGTCCTGACATCAGCGTTACACAGAAATGCACATTTTAAACAAAGAGGACTTCTTTACCCAATTAATAAAGTTGATTTCTTATATTGCTCTGAATCTTTATTTTCCACCCCATGATTGGTGAATTGAGGATTTAATCAGAGCCAACCTTTAAGGGAACAAGTCTTTACTGCTCTGTACTGAGAAAAGACAGAAAATAAAATCTATGCTCTACACTGATCAAGCATAACATTATGAGCACTGACAGGAGAAGTGAATAACTATTCTCTCTTCATTATGGCCCCTGTTAGTGGGTGGGATATATTAGGGAGCGAGTGAAGTCTGTGTTAGAAAAAGGAAAAATGGGTGAGCCTGAAGATTTGCACGAGCTTGAAGCCGAGACTGATGTTAGGGAATGCTCTGACCCAGTTGTTCTGTGTTCCTGGTCTGCATTTATCAAAGGTGGTCCAAGGAAGGGACAGTGGTGAACTAGTGATTCAAGCATCTGTGGGAAGTGCTGGACAAACCTGTGATCCACGAAGGTCCCACCTCACAGCTTCCAGGACTTAAAAGAATCTGTTGCTAGCATCTCAGTGCAGGGACTACAGCACACCTTCAGTTGTCCAGTGGAGTCCATGCCTCAAGGGGGGGGGGTCAAGGCTGATTTAGCAGCAAAGGGGGACCAACACAATATTAGGCAGGTGATCATAATGTTATGCTTGATCAGGGTAGTTTATAAACAATTAAATGCATATGCTTTTTTTATAATTAAGCAAATTGTTCTTTAACAGGATGTTATGCAGCCAAGGTAAGTTTTTTGTTTTTGCTTATGGATCACAACAGTCTCCTTTATTTAACTCACACAGAGCAATTTTCTAATTCTTCACTTTTGGAAAGGGGGGGGGAGGACTGAAAGACAAACCCTGAGATTTTCAAGTGTGCAGGAAACCAACAGGTCACCAGAAGAAGAAAAAAAAAAATAATGACATCGCCTTCCTGTAGGCAGATTGTATAAATTGTTTTGAGTGCTCAAAGTAGAGTAGAAAGGCGCTACATAAGAACCAGTCTATTTACCATTAACTGTTTCAGCCAATCAAATATGCCGCTGAGTCAGATCTTTCGGTTCTTGGAAGCGAATAGACTGGATCGATTGTACACAGCAACATAAAGTAAAACCTGCTCAGGACACGGTTTATTTCATTTAAAGAAAAGTGACCAAATACCAAACGTTAATGTTTCTGTTAAAGCCAGTTTGAGGAGCAGGGACTGAAATGCTGACTGTCGGGATGAATCAAATGACCTGACTGAGTGGGGTTACTTTTGAAACATGTGCAGCTGTGTCTTAAAGATGCTGTAGGATGGAGCACCATTATAAGTCCTGTGGTAAAAACTGAGAGCACATTTGTAGATTAACATCTGCGGCTCAGACTGTTGGAGTTATTGAACCTGTGAAAACAGCAGCGCTCCACGTGAGCCCCAACAAACAGGAAACCAGAGGAGACCATGAAGATGAGGATGAAGTAGTGACAGCGTCCATCTCTGAGCGCCGTTCGTCCTTACAGTCGTTGCCTGTTGGTAGCAGTAGAGTGTTGAACCGACAGACAACACACAAAGGAAAAGTACACAGAGTGAGGAGGAAAAACCATTTACACTGCATTTCACAGACACATTAACATACAGGAACCATGCAATCCACCTCAGCTGAGCTGTGAGCAACATTTCCTGAATAAACAGACCAATGCTGCTCCTGACACTACTGATGGCTGTGAAACAAACTGGCTGAGGTTGGTTTTAAATGAAAGAAAGGAAACGTAAGAGGCGACAAACAGAAAAGCTGCTCGATGGAAAACAGCAAAAATGCGATGCTGGGTAGAGAATAAGCGTTTCACATTCACAACTTTTTTTTGGGGGGGGGGGATGTGAATAAAAATGTTCTAAGCTGGAGTTTTATTCAACAAAATGGTTGATAACTCAGCAGCCATGAAAGTTTAAGAGCTGCAGCCTCTCCTTTAATATCTGCAGTCCAATTTATAAACACAGATCGCCAAAATGTTGCAATCAGGCCGAGTCAGCCTGCACAACTCAGCTGTGATGCGTCTCTCTGCAGCAGCAGACTCGATTCAGCTGGTTGTATTCTGATTATTTTCCTGATAAATGCAATGCATCTATGTCATTTTACAGTTAAATAATGCAGCAACTACGTCACTATTTGTGGAGGAATTGTTTTAAAAACAGGTTCTGGCTAGAGTCTGAAGTTAATGTGAACTTTTGTCAAGATGGCCACACACTGGACAGCTAAAATTGAAACCTCGTTATAGAACATAATGAAAAATTTAAAATAAATAACCCGACATGCATCTCTGCATTAGAATCAGGTTGACTGCAGTCACGTGCTCTGAGATTCATTCAAATAATGCTCTGTCATACAAAAATATGCAAGAATTACACAAGCTCATGTGCAAAATATCGAGAACATCGTAATTAAGGCCATGGCACCCTTACTGCAGCTTCTGATTCATGCATGTGATCAAATACCGCACTTTAAAAACACCACTACACATTCTATTACCTTAAATACACTGTAAATCCATGCCTTATAAGTGAATCAATGTTGAACATGAATGTGCCTGATGCAGGCTGCACTGAGCTGTTGGATAGTGTCTGCAGCCTCATTAGCAACATGAAGGTTGGCGTTCATAAGCAAAGCCAAGAGAGCTGCAGGCTTAACTGTGCTGGCACATTTATTAAAAAAAACAAAAAACAAAAAAAAAAACACAACAAAAAGAAAAAAAGAAAAAAACAAAAAAAAAAACACACACAATGAAAACTCTGCCCGGTTTAAAAGCACAAAAATAAAAGCAAGTGTGTTTTTGTGTGGTAGCTCACACAGAGATTTGTTGGGTTGAAGCTCCTTCTTGGTGGACTCCTTGAGGCTCATGACTCCACTGTGGCTGGATCGAGCTGCAAGAGAGGAAGACCGTCACCGGGAGCTCCGAGACACTCACATCAGTCCTCGGCATTCTGGCATCAGCTCAGAATGCCAGAAGGCAGGCAGAGGGAGATTTGCATTTTGTCAGGGAAACAGCCAAAGTGAAGGGGTGCAGCCCATTTGTTTATTTGGAAGAGAAGCATACCAGCTCCAGTGTGGTGGCAGTTCTGCCAGGGGTCCAGGGATTATTTGGTAGAGTCAAGGTGTTCCCTAGATAAATCTAAGCCATGCAGTGGGTATTTGTGGAAGTTCTAGTTCTATTATAGATGGGCCTTGTAACTAAGCCGGGCCAAAGGAAGCTGCAATGTTACTATTAACATGTGTGAATGGTCGTAATAAAAGGGGGTGTTCTTGAGCATTTAAGAGACCCACCAGAACTACCAACAGGAGCCCTGTCCTGTAGGTAGATCTGGGATCAGTGAAAGTGTAGAGGGGTAGACACAGGATGTTCATTGACAGGAAACTGAACTCAGACTCCCAGAACCTCCTCCTTGACAAGTGGTTCTAGCAAGAACATTTGTTCATTAACCAGGAACGTTTTAGCAGTAAGAAAAGGTTCCTTTGGTCAATGAGGTGATTTTAAGCTCACTTGTACCATGTTCTCTATACCATCACATCAGTTTCAACTCAGGTGAAGTAGATAAGCAGGTGAAACCGTTAGTGCCAGTGTTTTTACACCAGTGAGTAAAGAGAAAGGTGCACAGGTAAGGTTCCACCACCTGCTATAAACAGACTTTGATTCAGTACCTCCATGTCTGTTATCAGCCTGTATGTTGACCTCTTTGACAGTTAACCCCTGACACACCTGCCAGGTGTGCATCAGTGTAGAGACGCAGCAGGCTACAGCCCTCCTCACACACAGCAAAGATGAGTCTAGCCACAACTGCAGCACATCTGGAAGAGCTAAAGCACACAAAGTCAATGAGCAGCAGCTCCAACCCAGGAAAATTGACAGCTCTGAGTGAGCTCACGAGCGCCGATTTACATACGCAGAGTTACACAAAACACCAGCAGAGCTACAGAGAACAGGAAGTAACGCTCAGCTGACGGCTCCAATCCAGGAAACAAACCAGAGTGCTTTGGTGTAATAATCAAGTTTTGGACATTTGAAAGGTTCTCTTTGGGAAGGACATCTCAGCATCTTCTGTTAGAAGGCTTTGAATAGAGATTGAAGCTAAGACAACTTTAAGGGTTTTGAGCTGCCCCACCCTGCGGCACCTGCACAGGAGGTTCACAGAGTAGGCAAACCTTCCACCTGCTGTCCAAACAGAAACATTTCAGTCTCTGCTTCCTGCCCTATCAGCTCTTCTACCTGCCACTGAGGTTTCAATCACCAATGGTACAGCAGAGCAGGTAGTGATATTACACCGGCTGCCGCCCTATAGATCACATTCGCACCTGATACCCACCTGGACACAATTACACCTGCTGAAAAACAGGCAGGTGAAACAGAACGTCTCATTAAGTAATCCCAGTCCACTCAGAGTTCAATAATAAACTACAAATATTTGCTGATCAGACCACCAAATTACATTTTAATCTAAGATTAAGCCTCAAGTTTGTACCTTAGTGACCAGGAACTATAATCACACTAGAGCTACTGTGACAGACTCCCTTCAGTCACTGTGATTAGCAGGGTTACTATAGTTAACGAAAACAAATGAAATAAAAACTGAAATTGAAAATACATTGTCGTTAACTAGGAAAAAAAACAAAAAAACAACTGAATTGTGAGTTTACAGAACTAACTAAAATTATAGGTCATTTTTTTTAAAGTCTTGTGGCTTGATATGAAATCATTTTTTCCGCTCTGAGTTTAAGCTGGGAGCGCCATCGGGCAACTGTGTGCGTGCGCACACCACGCTGCCCCTCAAAGTCATGTCAGCAGTCTGCACATAAAGCAGCAGAGTCCCATATGGAGGTTTTTTTTTTTTTTACCACCACAGCACAGATAGCAGCAGTGTTGTTGTGGATGATGAAAAATGTGTGGAACAGTTCTCAGTCAGGGAAAAAAAAAACCCCCCACCAACATCAAAGTCCACCTGAAAAGCGCACACAAAGCAGCTATGGAAACCGCTCTGATCCTACGAGGTAACCTGGTGTGCACCTCCAGAGAAACGTGACTACTCATCGGGTCCACGCAGCCCGCAACGTTGTGATTAACCTGTTTAGTCCTTGTGTGTTTCTGGCTACTTTAGTCAGGACAACAATCAGGAATAATAATCAAAGCATCAATATAAGGACTCACAAATGTCAGCAAATTCCTGGAGGGAGACTGCTGAAACTATCGGAATGGATGTGAGGGAATGGAAAGTGAAAAACAGGGAAAAATATGTTTGCAGTCAAAAACTGAGCACAAAGAGCGAGGACCAAAACACCAGCATACAACCACAAGGTAATTAACACACACAATCCAGCTACACATGCATAAATGCAGACATGAGGTCGGACACTTCCGTAGGTTATGTTCAGAGGCCGCAAAGACCCTGCAAGTCTAATTAGGAGCAGCTAACCAAGCTAGCTCCAAAACAGAAGCAGCTTCAGGTGGAGAACATCAGGATGCAGCTGGATTTGACCTTTGACTCCTTCACAGAGTTCGTTTTTGTCAAACACCACATGTAGGTGTGTTGTTAATCTGCTGCACTGACGCTGAACTTTATTGAGTTTGAGTTCATATTTTTCTTTGTTTCTCCCTGTTGGTGTTCAAGTGTGTCCTTAATGTTACACACACTTGGCATGTAGGGCTGCTCTCTGTGAACAGTTGGTTGTTGAATATATTTCTTTATAGGGTACCTGACTAGGTATGAAAATACTAACTAATACTGAATCTAACTAAAACCAAAAATAAAAATGAGCAAAACTACTCTGAAAAATAATTAAAACTGAATTAGAGAAAAAGTAAAAACTAAACTATAATGTAAAATCCAAAACTATTATAACCCTGGTGGTTAGATAACTACAGTGTTATTGTGAGATCTATAGAAAATGTCAAAGCTTTTTGTCTTTTGTGGCAAAGCAAGAGGTGGTGAGTGAAGGTGAAACCACAACTGTTCAAAAATCTACAATATTATTTGCATCAATAGTGTTAATCAGTTACTATACATGCTCACAAGGAAGTTCTGACTGACACCCCTGCTACAAGAAATGGTTAAATGTTTTCTCCTCACTCCACGGGATGCATGTTGTAATTCACAGTCTGACCTGATGGTGGCAGTGATGCCACACTGTTCTAACTACCTAAACTCAGACACACTGATACAGATACGTGCCCATCTGGTCCATCATCACAGTAAGTAACAGCTACTTACAGATTTAGCTCAGAGTATGGATAGTGTTGCTTGGATGAGAACAGCTCTGCAGAGCACGATGGACCTAATCAGCATCAAAAGGTGATGAAGACTACGGTGATTGAGAAGTTCACGAACCAGACTTTTAGATGTTGAATCAGATTTATCCCTCATTCTCCTCTAAATTAATCTACAGTAGGTAATAACTGAGCACCTTGTGGTAGCTGAATATGAACCCAGGCATCAGTTTACATGCAGATGATCCTGATTTATATCTAAACCCTTCCAGTGGACTCCAGTTCAGCTCAAATCTCTCAAGTTAACTCTAAGCTCATGTGCAGTAGACACTCCGAGGTTTGGGCTGCTAATCAGTAGGGAGGACTCCAAAAAATAACTGTCATCTTTATATACACTTAATCTTTGGTTCCGATTCTGGACAAACTAATGAATATAAAAAGATTTAAATATAAATACAAAAATCATCATACATCCTCACTTGTGAACAGTGCAGCTTTGCAGAAGAACCACGATCCATGACTGATCGGGGATGTGGGTTTTTCTGTGTGCAACAGTGGAAACAAACTGTATAAAAGTCTGTGTGATCAATCTGAATCAGGTCAAACAGAAGTGATGCCTCCGTACTTTGAAAAGTTAGGACTTTACTACATTAGTGGTAGCAGCAGATGGCTGCCCCTTCCTGACCCCAGTTCTGAGCTGTCAAAGAGCTTCAGAGTGGGCCATTTGCTGAAGTGCTGATATTGTACAGTCTTGGGAAATAAAGAGCACTGAGATGACTGGAAAAGCTGTGCTATATAAATAAAACTGAATGCATTATGTCATTTAATCTGCTGTAAAAAGTCCATTTCTGACTATGATGAGGAACAGAAACCTAAGCATCAAAACTAAAGTGATGATTTTTCCTGTACATATTGATTCTGAAGATTTCAAAATTAGTTCAATACTTATCTGACAACTGATAAATATTACTCAGATTTTTGCTTAAGATTTATTTTGTTTCTTTCTGAATGTGATTTTGAATGGCTGTGCTACCTGAAATCTTTGATGAATTGATATAAAAGCATTTGCTTTGTCGTCATTTTATACCCTTGCTGCAGAACAAGAGTTCCCCAATGATGTGGGAATTTTAATGAATTTCAGACCTTCGTGTCCTGCTGCCTCACCTGTCCTTCTCGTGCGTTTTCTGTCTCTGTAGTAGATGGTAGAAGTTTCTCGTTCTCCAGACTCTGATGGTCCTGGTCCTATCAGTGCTGAGGTGGTGTATTTGGAGGAAGAGGAGGAGCCATGTGCGTTCAGCTGCAGAGCGCCCTGAGTGCTGCAGTCTTTACAGTAAACCTTGCCGAGCGCCTGGACTGGGTGTTTGGCGCAGAGCGCGTCTGGACCAATCAGAGTGCTGTTCTGCTCTGCGATTAGGGTGCTTTCTGCAATCAGATGAGCAAACGAGGCGGCAGCTTCAGCGGGCATCACGTTTCCTTCATTAAATACACCCCTCCCAACAAAATGGTCAGCCTGAAGATGCTGATCCAAATCAAAAGCTTTGACAGACAGGGTACAGGCAGGTGGGCTCAAGCTCCAGAATTTGTTCCATACAGAGACTTCAGGTAGGAATTGATGGTGTAAAGAGAAGCGTGGACTCACCTTTGGGATCTGAGTCATGGTCCAAACCTGAGGAGGAAGACCAGCATTAAAACTAAAGGCTGTTTCACTTGGCGCAGCTCACGTTCAGATGGATGATGATATTTCAAACAGGCTTGCCTTGTGTTCACAAACTTCTATGTAGGTTACACACAGGTAGACCACACTGGCATACTGAATTTATTTTTCTTGAGCTGGCTTTACTTAATTTAAACTTAAAACTTTCATTTTTAGAGATCCCAAATCAGAGCTGAACACAATCAGCTGGATCCTTCCAGGAAAACTAACTTCCTGCACATTATGTTGGAGTCTGTGTCCATAAACACTTAATCTGTGGATTTTATGACGTGTGTTGTTGCACTTGTGAAGTACTTTGCAGAAAAAGTGCTCTATGAATGAGGATCATTAAATCTATGATGAGGTAAACAGGAGGATTCATACCCCAGAGTGCGTTGATTTGTGTTCTCTCCTGGATGGAGGACTCATCCAGCAGGGAGGAGAGCAGGGAGGCGTCGGACGCCACGCTGTTGAGGCTGCTGTTATGGAGCACCTTGCCAGCGGGTTTGTGAGGAGCATCAAGGAGCGACTCGGAGCAGGAGATGGAGTGCTGCTGGGAACGACGAGACCTCAACGACCTGCAGGAGGAGGCAGAGGAGGTGAAAGACAAGTGAATGTGAACAAAACATACCTTAAGTGAACATCCACACTGACCTGCTGCTCCTCCAGCTGCCTCCTCCTCCCACACTGAAGGAGGCGTTGCCGTGAGGAAGACCACGGTCCAACAGGCCTTCATCAAGCCGCAGGCTGCGTCTGGACATGACCTTCGGCTGGGGGAAGGAAACAATCTGCTGCTCCTTCTCCGAATCTGACAATGATGAGGAGTAGCAGGAGCTGAGGAGACAGGTGAGGTAGAGGGAGAAGTAGGAAGAGAGGGAGGGAACAGAAAGAGGAAGAGGGGAGTTACTTTATGTGAACAAAATATGAAAAATCAAATTACAGGAAAACTAAAAATAAATGCATTTTACAGAATATAGTAAAATCTAAAAACATTAAAATACCAGAGAACCTCACCAGCTGGCATAATAAATACAAATGAACCACAATATAATTAAAATGTTAAAATCTGTAAGATGTGCCTAGGAAGTGTTGAATAAAGGTTTAAACACAAGATAATATGAATAGAAATTGAAAGGCTGTTTCCTTCTAGTTAAACTCTGAAATGAAAGCAGCTTCAGGCTTTAAGTAACTTCAGGTTAATGATTAAACTTAAGTTTCTGAAGCTATAGTTAATCCACAGCTGATCTTTTGAGGAAATAAGCAAGAAAGCACAGGAGCTGCTTCTTCCTGATATACTGACGGCAAATTGATTGGTCCGAAGGTCTACACACAAAGCATAGAGTCCAGCTGAACACACACACACACACTCAGCAAATCCCTCTGACCTCATCAGCCACCTGACCCACATAAACAAACCGCACAGAAAGAAAGCCGAGCATACACACAGGTCAGTCCACCCCCAGCACTGCATGTCCTCGTCATCGTCACTCATGGCGGTGAGCAGAACCGCCGCCACCACGGCCACAAACACCAACACATGAACACACCAACACGCACACACTCAGAGCGAACCAGCAGCTCAAGTTCACCTTTAACCTGCTTACACTTCCTGTCTGTGGGTCAGTCAGCTGTTCAGAATTCACAGACACACACACTCTTAGTGAAGACAGTAACTGAGTTAATCCAATTAAATAAAAACAAAGTTGAGAAAATTTGGTCATAGAGAAGAAAGACTTCCTGGGTGTTCTCTCAACATTTTTCCGTTGCAGTTTCAGACTCAGGTGTTTACCCTGTAATTCCTCTGCCATCCAGCAGAGGCGCCACAGTGAGTCCGTCCCCATAGTCTTCCAAGCTAAAATTTTACAGCCTGATACAGAAACTGCGTCAGCCTCAGTTACCCAGCAGCCCTCGCCTTTAGGTAAACGCAGGCGTCCTCTGGAGCTGCATCGCTCCCGTTTACCTGCCAAAGGCGCGTTCACCTCACACACAACTCTGATGGGAGCAGGACAGCGGGCACGTATAAAATAACCTCATGAAATATTAGATTCCACAAACTGTACAGAAAAATAAGCTTAAAAATGTAATTATCCCATTATTTCCGGTTCTTATAGAGGCTCTGCGTATACATTGACAGCCCGCAGTCCCTGTGTTTATGATCACACGTGTGCGCAGTCCTTTAACTACTTGATGTCAACTTCCAGCCAATCAGCGTTGAGCTCGGGTAAATGACGTTGTACAAGGCCAATGAAATCACGCAAGGGGTTGGGCCCCGCGAAAAACGAACCGTGTCCCCGCTAACATTAGCTTTAGCTCTCCCACCGCGGACAGAAATTAAAAGTAGAAAAATAAAAATAAAATCACAGACGGCTGAGATAGAAAGAAGCGCTCCGCTCACCCGCAGCGAAGCTTCTGACGAGCCGCAGCGGAGTTCAGACAGGGAGCACCGCGGCTACAAGCTGCCACTGGCGGTCAGTTGCTAAAGGGAGTGTGGTAAAGTTGGCGGGGGAAGGCTGACAGTATCCCTGTTACCGACCCGCCAGTGAGCAGCGCATTGATGAACGCGGACTCTCCGGAGATCCTGTCACACATTCACATACAGACTTAAGGCCGACAGTTTACAGCGGGGCCATTTTATAGGGCCCCAGTGGAAGGAGGCGCGAAACACAGCGGGGAACCGCTGACAAAGATGGTAGATTGAAGTGAGATGGTTCACCGCCAGGCCAACGCAGTGCGGCATTTTCTTTTTTATTGCAGTGAGTTAAACTTTTAACACGGAGCGCAGAAATACATAACACAAAGCAGATTACACTTACGGATGATGTGTCCCCCGTTAGAACAACATAAGCTTTAATTTGTGGACGTTAAACCGTCCTAGAAACATCGTGACTTTGTTCCCGTCACATTCACTGTAGCTGAAACACGGAGCTGGCCTGAATGTCCCACAGTGAGGTCCGCTGTGTTGAAGCAATCAGAGCACTCCCCGCGCGTGCTCCGACAGTGTCTCTGCTTCTTGGCCGCGTGGACTTTAACTGGGGGGGTTTCCTTTTATGGTCATGCAAGGGGGCTCCGCCCCCTGCTCGCGCTCAGCTCGGGAACTTTTCCAGATCCGTGAGCGGGACCGGGACTCGGACCAGGATGTCTCCCAAGAAATGCATCTTCGGCTGTGAGGGCAAACTGAACCTGTTCGCTTTGCCCAAGGAGGAGCGGATCCGGCAGCAGTGGATCCAGTACCTGTTCTCGGACCAGCGGCCGCCCAAAGCCACCGTGTACGTCTGCTCGCGCCACTTCTCCGAGGACTCGTTCGTCAACAAAGCCCAGTATGACGCCGGGTTCTCAGCCAGGCTGCTGCTGAAGGACGGGGCGCTGCCGTTCATCCACGGAGACGTGGAGGAGTCCAAAGCGGCGGCGGTGAGCCTCACTTGATCCCGTTGAGCTCCGCGCGGGCTGCGGGGTGCCGGAGCAGAGGGAAACGGGCGTTTTAAACGCGGATTAGCGGCGGTTTAATCCCACCAGCTGGATTATCGTTAAAAACAAAACAAAAACGGAATAAACAAGGCGACGATTTGTTCACCTAAGGCTTCTGTTAACGTCTAAAACACATAATTTATTCAGAGAAACACCCCAGCATGCTCAGAGCTGAGACAAAAGCCTGGAAATAGCGATGTTTAACGGGTAGACTGCGACCGCTGTTTGTATGGAGGTCCAAACCTGCCAAAATTAAAAACGACCAACACTCACGAAATAATGTTCTGTTAAAAGAGTCATTAAAAATAAATATATGAGGCCAAAACATGACATCAATAAATATTTGTGACTCGTTTAGGTTAAAAAAAACAAACATAAAAACATATTAAAAATACTTAAACATACTTAGACCCAAGCTCACATTTATAGGTATGCTGGTAGAGAACCCAGCAGATGGAAATATTTGCTCAGTAGCCGATTTATGTGGAGGACTAAAACTGCATAAAAAACTGACTCAAATAATGTGTTTGATTTTGGTTTTATTAATCAAAAATTATCATTAACATATTGAGGAGTCAGTACCATATATTAGGATGTTTATTGATACTGACTGTGCTTGTCGGTGCTTATAATCAGTACAACTTTTGGCACACTTTTAGAGCCTGATCAATATTTTGCCAGATGGATATTACCTATTTGCTGATATATATGTACCAGCATGTATAACGGCTTCTTTCGCTGCTCCTGTATTCATGAGTGTATCATTGCATTCCACACGTTTCCCCAAGCTCAGTCTGTAATTGTGCAAAAAAAATTGAAATGTACAGACAACTATTCACACCTGTCTAAATTTATAGTAAACCAATATTTAGTGAATCATTCTAATGTTATGTATTTATTTTGACAGTTTGTGTACTCTGTAGTTTTAGTGAAATACTCATGTCCTCTCTCCAGAGTCCAGCACTACTCCCCCTCACTCGCTTCAGAAACACCGCCTGTCAGACCGACCCTGAACCCAAAGTCTCAGTGGCGACGCAGTTCTGTCACTACATGGTATCTGTGGGCACGCAGACATCCTACTCACCCTCTACGAGATGTGCCGCCACCCAGTTATCCTACAACACGCTGAAGCAGCATGTGAGAAGCAAAGGTGTGTATCACTGCCATACACTGTAACTAAAAGATGGACACAGGCACGCGTGGGGTTCTGCTTTTGGAAGCTTCAAAGTTATTTTGGAAGACACGACCATTTTTGGGCCAGATGGTGGCATGTAAGAAAGCAGCCAGGTTAGAAGGTTTGCTTCATGCACCTCATGTTGGAGAGCCTACATGAAGTCGAGTATCAGGAAGTTCTGCAATCGCTCTCGCTTTCCTCTGATTCCTCTGAGTTTTCTCCAGTACCTCAGGTCAGAGGTCACAGAGTTTAGACAGTGACTATTTCACACATTTACCCTCTGAGCGGCTATACAGCTGATTTGAAGGGGGAAATCAGTTACAGATACCAGAACAGTTTCTGTATCAGTAAATATGTTTATTTCTGCTGTAACTTTTAACATGGGAGTCTGTCCGATTTGTTAAGTGATGACGCAGAATTCCATTTCTGGGTCCAAGCTGTCATGTGATCAACATGCCGCAATGCTGTGTCCTTCATTGTTTTAACCGATCTGACTCAAATAAAGCACACACTCAGCTGTCATTTTACCGATGAGAAAGAGAAGAGGAGATGGCTGCAGTTGATAAGGTATGTTACAATCTTCTGTAATAGTGAACAGTCACTGGTTCTGCCATTGCTGTTTATTTAGGAGCATTTGGACCTGGAAATGACGTCAGCCTTAAAGACCAGGGGACGGACTCACTGCTGGCACCTCTGCTGGACAGCAGAGGAACTGCAGCCCTGGATGTTAATGTTTTGGACTTACTGATAATAAATACATATTTTTATTTAAGTTTATTAATAAAGTGGAAACGTAATCATGAATGGAGTCTAAAAAGACTAAAACATGTTTTCTTTGTTTCAGCCACTCAGGCCACAGTGTCGCACTGCAACGTGGGAACAGTGACCACCCAGTCAGAGACAGGGATTCAGCCAGGCATCAGACCAGCAAAGAGACCTCGTCTTGAACTGAAGGAAGAAGAAGATGAGGAGGATGAACAGCAGGAAGAAGTGTCAGAAGAAGAAGATCTTCCTGAAGTCCCTGACCCGTACGACCCCATCTATGAGCCGTATGAGCCAGACGAGTCCTCGAACGAGCAGTCTGACAGTCGGTAAGGTGCTGACGCCTCCTGCTGCACTTAAGTTCTGTCTGTGGGAGCAAACATCTGATTTGGGACCTGCTGTTCTCCACCCCTACAGTGAGGTGGAGTCCACACCCTCAAACTACAATGACCCCAAGTACATCGTGTTTGAGAGCTGCCTCAGAGATCTCTTCCTCAGCTGTCCCATGTGCAGGCTGAGCTGTGAGGTGCAGCGGCGGCGGATGGGCACCTTCGTCTCCTTCAGCCAGCTCTGCCCCAACTGCGAGTATAGCAGGAAGTGGGTGAGCCAGCCGGTGGCGGGAAGCACACCACTGGGAAACCTGCAGATGTCTGCAGCCATTTATTTCACCGGAGGGACCTTCACTCAGGTGGAGAAGGTAATAGCATTTTCTAACCCGAGCACACGTGACAGTAACGCCCTTAAACACTGACTTTAGAAAGCTTCTCAACCTCTGTGTGTCCTGTATGAGTTCCTTGTTTCCAAGTTTAACGGACAGACAGACAATAGAATGTTTATGCAAACGTTCTCCATGACAGAGATCACAGACTGGCACACGAGTACCTTTAGTGACATTTAAAGTGCTTCTTCTGCCTCGTGTGCAGGTCTGCAGAGCCATGAACCTCCAGATGTTCCAGTACGACACCTTCAGGAGGCACGCCCGGATGTTTCTGGAACCCGCCATCAACCATAAGTGGAAGCAGGATCAGCAGGTGCTGATGGAGCGCCTGAGAGGCGAGGGCAGCATGGCGGTGGGAGGACGCATGAGGGCGGACCTACAGGGTGAACAAATGTCATTGTTTTCTCATTTTTGCTGACTCATGGTTACTTTGGTCTAACAAAGTAAACTCTTCCGACAGGACACTGTGGCAAACTGGGCAGCTACACCCTGATGCACCTGAAGAGCAGCAGCATCATTGACATCCAGCTTTTTCAGGTAAACCCCGCTCTGCACAAACAGGAAGAAAGACGTGATCACATGACTGCTTGTGGTTCTTCTCTGTCAGAGCACTGAGGTTGGTGGCAGCTCGCACATGGAGACGGAAGCTCTGCGGCGAGGCCTCGACCTGCTCCAGGCTAACCATCTGAGCGTGGACCACATCGTGACTGACCGTGGCACGCATGTGCAGAAATACCTGAGGAAGCGAAAAGTCCTCCATTACTACAACACTCAGCACCTGGAGAAGGGTGGGTATGGCTCAATCATCTGTCATGGCGCACTCAGAGATTCATCTAACATGTTTTATCTTCTCAGGTTTGTCCAGGAAGCTGAAAAAACTGGCCAAAAGTAAAGCATGTCTGCTCTTGCACCGATGGCTGCCCAGCATCAGGCACCATGTTTACTGGACCGCCACATCGTCCACGTCCGCACCGGAGAAGGTGGCCAAGTGGAAATCCTTTGTAAACCACATGCAGAACATCCACATTCATGATGATCCACTGTTCCCGACGTGCGCACATCCCATCAGGGTCTCCATGGATCCCAGCAAATGGTTCCAGCCAGGTTAGTGTCAGCGAGGTTGGTGTCCAATAAAATAGTCACACACCTATTCACCTGTTCACACCTCACCTGCTTGTTCCAATTTCTTCTCATCTGCATTCTCACTGATGGCCAGCAGGAGCGACTCCTGTCTGATTGTGTCTGAGGGACTGAGGATTATTCTACGGTGTGAATCCTATAAAGCTGTCTAAAGCATCTGTTTTATTATGGTGGTTATTTTTTTGCTGTGCTGCTTTCCTGTTGGCTGTCTGGTCACCTGTTACTGTTTTCCGCTGACCATCCTCAGCCGTGTCGTGCCGTTGCAGGCTCGGTGGCTCTCCACAAAGTGAAGAAACTCCTGCTCAACAAGCGAATTCTCTGTGACGTCGGCAAACTGAGTCACGACAACCAGATGTCCTCGCTGGAGTCCTTCCATCAACTCATACGGAGCTTTACGCCGAAGAGCATCGTTTTCCCATTTATGGGAGTGCTCTGCAGGTAAACGCTGCTGCTTTAACTCTGATGTCACACCTTTAAAGCCCTGTGTGTGAAAATGAGTTTGTTTCCAGGCTGTATCTGGCCGCGATGCACTTCAACGAGAACATCGACAAACACAAAGCAAAGAGTTTTGAGGTCACAGCAGAGTCACAGCAGAGGAAGCCCAAACTCAGTGAGTCCAAACACACCTGTGTTTGAACTATACACTGTGTAGAGTTCATGTCTGAAAGTTTAAACTCATGTGTTCAAACTTTATTGGCATTCGAGGGATTTACTGTGTACTTGATGTTTTTCAGAATATGTGAGTGAGCTGATGAAGCTCCTGTTTGAAGATGTCTTTAAGGAGCCCTCGACATACATGGAGGAGCTCAAACAGATCCCCATCCCCGAGGACCTGCGGCCCATTTGAGGAGCAGGAGGAGGAGGATCGGGAAACTCCTGAAAGAGGAGTTTCTAATGGATCCACACGAGGTGGAAGCCGTCCTGCACAGACTGACTGCAGGTCTGAAGGAGGGGAAACCGTCTTCATCACAAGCATGAAACACATTGAATCCACTGAAGAACATTTAGATCCACAGGAACACGTCTCTGTCTTTTTTATGATGTTGTGTTGATATTTATCTAAATAAAGCACTTTGTACTGAACGGCTCACTGTGATGCTCATTATGAAGCTTCTCCGTGGAGATGTTTGATTAAAACCTTTTGGAGCCCAGAGGCTTGATTAGAAGATGGCAAATTGATCAGGAAATGACAGAAAATGTTCTTTTTTTATGCAAATCGCTGGATTAAGTTACAGAAATAGAAACATGCAGATTTTTGTAGCATCTGCAGTGATGTTTTTGTGCATGTTGGCAACACTGCCACACAGGTTTGAATTTTCTGTGCTTTAAACTGTATTTTATTTCATTACATGATATACTTTCTTATGCGGATATTTGCCTTCTTAGCAAATAGAAAATGCAGAATCAAAACTGAACCATAAAGTAGGTCACTTGATAGAGTGGGGCAAAGTCTCGATGGTGTCACCCAAAAAGCCTGATGGACTTTTTCCACACCTTGGCACATGATCATGCACATGAACAATAGTGGTTGAACAAACACTTCCAGGGGGACACCTGCATTGGGTTTTGAAAGATGGATAGATACTTTATTTATCCCACAAGGGAAGTTATTATATATTAAATACCTGGGTAACTCCACCTTTGCTGAGCTGAAGAAGTCTCTTGGATGAGAGGTGAAACCAGACCAGTCGCTTTTTTAAAGCAGCAGAGACGACCATGGCCTATAGAAACGCACAACCATCAATCATTTATTAAATATTAAATTAATTGGATCTTTAATTTGTTTCGATTTAACACATTTGCTTGGTTCGTCTTATTTTTGTGAAGATTTTGACCTTTTCTCTGTTTTGAATCTTCATAATTATTATTTTTTTGTTTCGAAGAAATAAGCAGTGAGGAGTGATTTTAAAGCGTTTTTTCTCCTCCAAAACAAAACGTCTCGGACTGTTTCCGGCACAAACGGAAGTAGGTTGGGTGAATCATCTCGTTTCGTCATCAAAGACTAAAAAGAGAAAAACATCCGCCGTGAACCGGATGTAGAAAGATACCCGGCCAGATCTCGTTCCGTATACACGTGTTTCGGTGCGGTCCGAGCAGACAGGTACGGATTTTGGGGGGTTTTGTGCTGAAATGTTGAATATTTGTGACTCTTTAGCGATCCAAGTAGCATAATCACAGAGTTCACGTTTGACTAGAGAAGAAGTCTGAAGTGTGAGCTTCACCTAATCTGGATTATAATCCCAACACAGCGAGAAGCGAGACATCATTTCAGACGCGGTTCTTTCACACGCAGAAGTCCATTCGAAAAACGCACAAACGTGTAATAAACTCTGAACGTGAAGCCTCTGTGTGTGAATCCGACTGGAACCGGTCTGTCGGTGAATAAAGTAAATATGATTTTCTGACTCTTAAACAGGTGATTCCGGCAGTTTCTGTGTCTTTAATCCGAGTTGATAGTGGCCGGTGTTATTAAGGCCGCTGCAGAGGGACCGGATCATTTACGTTCAAAACACCTTTTTAAAAAAGTGCAGATTTAAGGTTTTATCGCTTAACCTAAAACGTCGCTCCGCACAGAAGTGACCTTTACTTTCATTTCTTTCGAGAGCGTTTCACTCTTACATTCGTAAGCAAACATCATTCCTAAACATCATTATTTAAGTTTTTTTTTTTAAATAGTTTTGTCTTCACACAGCTGCTCAACACTGTGTTACTGGGTTCATTCTCATGTGTTCACATGCTTCACACTGAATTATGGATCAAACATTTATATTTAAAACCTGCTGCTGCAGTTATTTCAGTTTGTGTTAGAACTTTTCACTCTTTATTATCTGCTCTGAGGTTAATTTACAATCCCTTTAAAAAAAATAAAACTGCATATTTAATTTTTCCATGTTTAACAGAAGCAGTGTTATTTTTAAAGGAGGTGCAGTGTCAGGAATGTTTTTGTCATCTAACAGTCTGTTTTTCTGCTGTTTAAAGAAAGTTGTGTTCAGTTTGTTTGGCGGGCTCAGGCTGATGTCAGGATTAGAGATGAAGCCTCAGATTTTACTGTTTTTGTGTCTCCTTTAGGTTAAACACCCATCATGACGTCGTTGGCTCACCAGCTGAAGAGGCTCGCACTCCCTCAGAGCAATGCCAACCTGCTGACCCGCAGGGAGGTCGCCTCGCTCCTCTTCGACCCCAAAGAGGCGGCGTCCATGGACAGGAGCACCTTCTTCGCCCTCGGTGAGTTCCGCCTTCCTCTTTCATGTCCTCCTGCTTTAGTCCATTTCTTTCCTGACCTTCGTCCTATCTGTCCTTGTCTTCCTCATCCAGGCTGCACGGGGCTGGAGGAGCTGCTGGGAATCGAGTCGGCTTTCCTGGAGTTTCAGAGCACCCTGTTCAGCCCCGCCTCAATGACCCTGGAGCGCAGCGTCCAGTCCAAGGAGGTCAATGAGAAGCTAGACGCCGGCATCTCACTCTTCCTCACACGTCTCTGCCCGTACTTCCTCCTCAAACCAGCTCACAAGTGCATCGAGTGGCTGGTTCACCGGTACGCTGCACGCCATCGTGACACATCTCCAGTTATCCAAGAAAATACATCAAAGGACAGATTTTGAGTATTTGGGCAGTGAATCATTAAAGAAATGAAGGATGAGCCAAACATGAGATTTAGGATTCACTGCCCATTTCTGAATGCCGCACCTGTATGATGGTGGCATTAACACTCACTTTAATTTATCAGCTGTTATTTCACTGCAAATTTTCTTTTACCTTTTCAAATTTTTTCAAACAACTTTTGACATTTCTGGTAGCACTCCACTACCACAGTTACAGGTTATTCTGTATATTATCAGATAGTACTTTATCTTAAAATATGGCTCATTAAAGCCAGCTGTTAAAATTTGAGGAGAATTTGTAATTTGTTCTTCAACTTTGTAGTCTGAAGCTGATTTATGTGCCAAACTCCATTCAGAAAATGGCAGATTTGAACTTGCTGAACTGAAATATACTGCTCAAGAAAATTAAAGGAGCACTTCACAAACACATCAGATTTCAGTAGGAAAAAATCCTGCTGGATATTTATACTGATATGGACTGGATAATGTGTTAGGAATGAAAGGATGCCACATCATTTGATGATGCAGGTGAAAAAAATGATGCAGCAGACTAGTTCATTTTGCTGAAATTTTGTGGATATGCCTCCCCAGACGATCCCTGACCCATGCTCATGTTGAACGATGTTACAGGCAACATAATGTTCTCCACGGCTTCGCCAGACCCTTTCACGCCTGTCACATGTGCTCAGGGTGAACCTGCTCTCATCTGTGAAAAGCACAGGGCTCCAGTGGTGGACCTGCCAGTCCTGGTATTCTGTAGCAAAAAAATGACTTGATGCTGTTCTCTAATTCAGAAGTGCTCCTTTCATTTTTTTTTTTTTTTTTTGAGCAGTGTATTTATTACTGTGCGTGCAGAAGTGGTGTTCACTCTGCTTTTGAATGAAATGGTTCATGCTTAAATTTGGCAGTAATACAGTCCATCAACAGGTAGTTTAGCTATTTTTTTTTTTATTAGAGTTTTTGCCATTTATGGTAATGTTGACCTGCTAAAATTACCTGAAATTAAGAGTTAATACACTTTAAAGTGAAATATGGATCATTATCAAGCCAATCTTTAACTAACTTCTTTAAAATCCCATTTTAAGGTACAGGTAATGCTTTGTTAATTTCACCATCAGACACTGAAATGATCCCCTTTTAAATTCAGCACTATCGTTTTCCATCAGTCTGTCATATTGCTTCACGAAATTATATCAGTAACGTGCTAATTCATGGACCCCACCATCTACACAGAGGTATTAACACTTTACTAAAGTAGAAATTATCCTCTTTTAAACTTGGCACAAATGCATTTTTCAGTCTCGGAGTGAACCATAATTTTTTTTCTTTTTACAGAAATTGTTAGAAGTTTTCCTGTTTGTAGTAACACTGACCAGCCAAAGTTGCCTGAAGATTTAAATTATTATGAAATTTTCAGGCAGACCTTAATTTAATATTTACTTTGATTCACACATCAAAGTTCTGATGAGCTGATGTTCTCATCGTTATTTAATGTTTTACGCTGGTGGTGATGTTGAGTTTTCCAATGTTGCAGTTTCCACATCCAGCTGTATAACACCGACAGCCTGCTGGCCTGCGCGCTGCCGTATCACGACACCAACATGTTCGTGCGAGTCCTGCAGCTCCTTAAGATCAGCGATGCCACAAGTCGCTGGAACTGGCTGCAGAGCCTGCAGGTCGGTCTCTAACCTCGCCTCACCACACTCTCGCTTGCAGTTTCTGAATGTGTTTCCTAAAATTTTGGGACTTTTAAATAAGCAGTACACAGAGTTCAGGTCACTGTGCAGGGTTATTGATGATGTCCAACAAGAACTTCAGCAACAACCTGAGCATGTTAGCCCGTGTGTGTTGACTCCTCAGAAACTCAGATGATGATTGGAGTCGGTGTAGCTTCTTGGTTTGGTGCGATTCCTGAACAAGGACCGTCTGATTATCAGAATAACGTTAATCTTTTTGTATTTGGTGTTTTGTTTTGTTTTTTCATCAGAAACCCGGCGTACCGCTGTCCAGAGGAACTCTGATCACTCACTGCTACACGGACCTGAGCTTCATGGACTTCATCTGCACCCTGGTGACCAGATCCATTGAGGTAACCTCTCTGACTCCTCCTGTTACCTGATGAGGCTCTCAGTTTATTATTGGGCTCTCCAGCTTTTAGGTTTTGTGAAGCTCACTGTTCTTTTTCCAGAGTTTGATGTATGCTGTGGACAATTATTCCAGCCTGGAAAAAGAACAGTTCAAAGAAATCATTAAGAGCACAGATTTACCCTGCTATTCATGCACATGATGAGCGGGTGGAAACTTCTGACCACAACTGTACATCATCTTAAGATGCAAACTACCAAGCTATGTCCTCTTTTTTTGTGCATGCTCATGATATTAAACTTTATTGTAACACTTTGGTGAACAGCCACACTGATCGTTTTATTGGAGCATTTTTAACCCTCAGAGTTTGTTTGGATCTGGAGATGTTTGATGTTAGGCTGAACAGAGAGCAGCGGCTCTGAGATTGATCCCTGTGGAACATCTGGACAGTTACCTGTATTCGATGCATTCCTTCTTCTCTTCAGGCTTATTCTGGACACTCTGGAAGTTGCTCCCAGCTCAGAGTGATCTTCTCCTTTTACGCCTGTACCATCGTCCCTGCTTTGGACGCCGTGGACAAAGTGTCCAACACCATCATCGCCAAATTGCTGCCATATGTCCAGACGGTAACAGTCACAATTACCCGCAGCTTGTGCAGCTGTGTCTGCAACTGGGTTTTTACTGCTTTATTTGCCTGAAAACACAACAGGTGACCTGGGATTTAATTTGAGGCATGTCTCGTTGCCTCCTCAGGGTCTGAAGTCGTCACTGGCGGACTACAAAGCCGCAACCTACATGATCGTGTGCCAACTGGCGGTGAAGGTGGTGATGGAGGCAAGTCTAGTCGACAGCCTCGCCATGCACATCAGCAAGTCTCTGAACAAAGAGCCTGTCCTCGCCATGGAGGGTCTGGGCTGCCTTATTGTACTGCTGCAGAACCAGAAGGAGGGTGCCGTGGGACCCAGGTAGGACTGAGACTGCCTGGTTGAGATGTTTTGTACATGCTCTGTTGAGGTGTGAAATCCTCTCACCTGTCTGATCTTTCCCATGTGCCCAGAGCTGCCTTCCGTCTGTGCTCAATGCCGGCTCTGGTTTCGACGCTGCAGGTCATGGCGGCGGTTCATGATGTCAGCCCTCTGCTGCGCTACCTGCTGCCTCACTTGGTCCAAAGCATGTTCACCAGCAGCCCAGGTGAGACCTGCAACATTTACGTTAAAGATGTTTTGCAGCTTCACAGGTCAGACCAGAGTTGACCTGAGTTTCTGTGTCACAGGCGAGATGGAGAAGCTCGACGTGCTGAAGTCCATCCTGGAGTCTGTCCCCTGACCAAAAACGTGGACTGGACTGTGGCTCGGTAAGCCTCACGCTGTATCAGAGTCTTTGGGGGGTTTTCAGTTTCTGCATTTTAGTGTGGGCTCTTCTTACTATTTTTGTGTTTTTCCTACAGCTTGCTGCTGGACGAGTATCTGAGTCAGACCGAGCGCTCACCTGAAGACCTGTCAGCCCTTGACCAGCACCTGCTGCCACTGGTGCGCCTGTTTGAGTCCAAGTATGTATGAATTTCATTTCAGTTTGATAAACACAGAGGTGTTTGGGAATCTGGATATTTAAAGATTTTCTCCCATCTTGCCCACTTGTTCCCTTGCTGACTGACCTATCTTGAATAAAGTTTAAAGAAAAACATTCTCCTCTGTCAGGTACTGTGGTGCTCTGGACAGTGTCCTCACAGGTTGTGCGACTGACATTAGCAGCATGGAGCAGAAACAACTCTTCCACCAGTTTCTGTCTCTGTCACTGAGCAGTGGGAAACACCAGGTGAGCTACAGATTTAATGGTTCATATTTACATGGTTATCATCAAACAGAAGCTGCTTCCTGTTGGTCTTCATCTCTCTGAGCTCTGTGGGTCTGTGTTGGTAGATTTTTGGCGACTCAGAGACGTCGCTGCTGCTCAGCCTGAAACACCCTCAGCCTTCAGTCAGAGTCTCAGCTGTGGAGCACCTGAAGGATGTCATCATTGCCAAACAGGTAGACTTCCTGTTTGATTCTCTTTCTCTGTCCTTCAGGTGAAGTTTAACCCTGAGGCAGGTTAATACTTAGCTGTGGTGCACCTCAGGGCTCTCTTCTGGGCCCTGTTATTTTCTCTTCAGGAAGTTGAGAGAAAATTAATGAAAGCTTAAAGTCTAATTGGTTTGTGACCGTAGCAGTGTGATTTTTTTTTTTTTTAAATATTAGACACATTAAATTAGTTACACATTAATGAGTTATGAACCTATGAATGTGGAGAATTGAAGGGTGAGCCTTTTATGGGGCATTTAACGTCTCCTCATGGTGTTTCCTCTGAGCAGCAGCAGAGTCTGGATGAAGCCTTCCTGAAAGATGCCATCATGGAGCGTTTGAATGACGATTCGCCAGAGGTCATAGCTGCTGCTCTCAAAGTCCTAGAGGTCAGTGAGACGATCATTAACGGATTTGATGGCATTTTTCTTGATGGTGGTGTTGAGCTGTTTCTCTTGTTTCAGGTGGTGTTTGATATTTTGGATCACGAGGACACCTTCTCAAGTCTGCTGTCTTTGCTGTACAGAGCCGAGCAGTCGGTGGCTGAGCGATGGTCAGTGAAGCTTTGTTATACTGGCTCATGTTGATGATGCCTTCATGACACTTCTCTAAATCTGAGATTCTTTCCTCAAGGATTCCAGTGATGATGGATGTGGTGCGTTTACTTTCTGACCCACGGCTGGGAAAAGAGGACAGCGAGCTGATGCAGAGGATGGGCTGGAAGCTGCTGCCCTTCTTGGTAGTCACCTCGGCACAGCTGGACTTCACTCGCTGCATTGTCCGGTCCCCCTTCCTCACCAAGCACCCCCTCACCCTGAACTGGGAACGAGGTAACACACATTTCCTGTGGCTGTTTTACAATTTTAAAAAACCCCTCCGGGAAAGACAGTGGTGTTTATCATTTAAAAGTTCTGAAGGCCTTTAAAGGCTCTGTAGGAAATCTGGATTTGTTTCAGACCTGTTACATATGTTTTCATGGCTCTATAGCTCAGACTGAGGTACAGCTGTGTAACATCGATCAGCTTCACTGTCTGAAAACATTGTTTCTGTCGACAGAGCTCAATGAAGTGATGACGAGAAGCTCCGAGTCTTCCTTTGTAGGTCTGGCCAATGAGCGTCTGGTCTCCACGCTGACAAAGAACCTGGCAAACATGGAGCACTTCTCTAAACGCGATGCTGTGAGTTCAAACGGCCTTTCGTTACACAAGTCAGAAAGCAGATGTTAGTTATACCGCTTCATGCCTTCATTTATCCTCGAGGATATTTAGGTAAAGTTTTAAAGTGTAAATGTTGCGTATGAGACCTCAGTCATCTGCACTTTTGGGACTTCTTTCAGTAGTGGATTAATCTGCACTCAGCTCTGGCGTGTGTGTGTCTGAGAGTGTGCGTGCGTTGAAACTGTCAGCTGATTGTTTTCCATGTGTCACGGACAGTTGGAGAATCTCACTCTGCTGGTGGAGCAGCAGCAGGGCTCCGGCCTCAGAGACAGGGCTGCCTTCCTGGTTCTGACCCGGACGCTGCTGCTCAGCCTGGGCGAGCTGAGCGAGACGCAGCACCTGCTCACGGCTCAGAGGGTCTACGTGCTTGTGGAGCGACCCCTGCTGGAGATCATGAGTGATGCTGCACAGGTTGGTCAAACTTTAACTCAATAAACACAAACTTTGCTGTGAAGTCGAGAACAGAACCCACCTGCATTGTGGGAAATGTAGGCGGCAGGTTTTGACGGGTTGTTGGTTTTAAACAGGAATCTGAGCATCCTGGCTCCATGTCTACCTCCTTCTCTGAGGCAGTGGCGCTCTACCTGAGGAGATGTGCTCAGCTGCCAGGTGAACAGCTGGACAGAGAGTACAGCTTCGTACTCATCGCTCTGCTCAGAGACTTCATCTCCTGTCTCAGGTGTCACGATGCGTCCTTCAAAGGTAAAAACTCGGAGAAGGTGATCTCTGCAGGTTTATGTAGAAAGAAAAAGAAAGACATGATTGTCTTTCAGGTGCGGTTTGGTGGAACCCGGAGAAGCTCGACACAAACACCTGCTGTTACCTGGGTCTGATCTGCCGTCTCTTCAGCGTCATCATGAGCGGCGCGGCCGAGGGAGCGACAGCTGACAGCTTTAGAGATCTTATGAAGCTGCTCATCCAGGTATGACATCATTTCCTGTAAACAGGCTAAACCATAGCTGCATGTTTCAGTTTGATTGAACAATCCTGAGAAACCTTCACTTTACTGCTGCGTCCTTCAGGTCCACCTGCATGAGCTGCCAGTGCTCTTCAGGTTGCTATGCGTGCTGTGGGGATACAGCAGTAACCATGGAGACCAGCTAGATGTAAAGGTGGGTGCTGTCCTGCAGACTCAGGCGCTGTACATGGGCCGAGCACTGCTGAGCACCCAACCTGCCGGGGCGATGGACGAGCTGGCGGCCGCCAACTCACCCGGTGAGATGTTTTTAAAAAAAAAAAAAGGATGCATATCAAAGAAGTAAAAAAAAAATCATTGTAGGAAAAAATAAAATTGTACAAATAAATGTAATAATAATAAAAAAAAATCCATCATCCATTCTCCTCTGCTTATCCTCCTCAGGGTCTAACCCTAATACAAAAAGTCAAATAGTGTTAAACTTTAAATATAAGTCAAAGTAAAAGAAGAAAAATTAAATGTAAAAAAAAAAGTAAAAATGGTTGCTCAGATTTATTTTTTTTTATGAATTCTTGAAATCTTGAAATCTCCTATAATTTAATGAAATCCGGTCACCATTTTGTTATAACCCTTTATTTACTGTTAACTTCAAAAGTTCCACCATTCTCAGGCTTTCTGGAAAAAAATTACCATAGTAACCTCGTGTTGGGTGTGAAGCACAATTTCTCAACTTTCAGAAACTGTTTGAATTTTTCCGATAGGACAAACGGTCATGTAATGTAATTACGGTAATTCAAAGTGCGTTTGATCAGATGTCTCAGCGGTAATGTGCTCAGTGTTAACCAGCTGTTCATGGCAAGTAAGGGCAGGTAACAGGTGTATCGCAGCAATTGCCGCTGTTAAAGGGTTAAAGTGTTCAAATTTTCTTTATAATGAATTCTCATAAAATTAGAAGTGTGTGGGGATGCTGAGGAGATTTGATCTTTCTGGGTTCAGAGATCAAAAAATTGTCTGATTAACCTGATTGATCCAAAACATGATCTCACTGAAGTGTGTGTGTGTGTGTGTGTGTGTGTGTGTATTAGTGGTCCCGTCTCTGCTCATTTGCCTCACTTCTCCGGTTCGGGAGGTTCGAAGGGCGGCGCTCAGTGTCCTGCAGAGCCTATCGGCAGCCAACACCTCCCCCTTCCAGCCAATCACAGAGAAGCTTCTGACAACCTCGGAGGAGATCATTGCCGACCCCTCATACCTCAGCACAGTGAGGACTGTTTTCCTGCTGATGGTCTAAATCTGTGATGAACTGCAGATAAATCCTTAAAAACATGAGTGGACTTCCTGGATTCGTTGTTCTGACTTCCTGTTTTTGCCCACAGGCTCTCGGCGTGCTGCACGATGAGTCTTTGTCCAGCAAAGCGAAGCCACAGCAGAAGAAGCTGGCAGTGGCGATGCAGCTGCTGCTGCAGAGCATTCATACTCCAAGCTGCCCGTCATACAGCGCCGCCGCCCTGCTGAGAGCGCTGAGCCATATCAATGGACAGGTGAGAGGGATTCGGGAACACACCTGAGCCAGAAACACCTGCACCAAGCAACCGCCAACTTTGATATTCTGCTTTTTGTCTGCCTGTTCATCGCTGTTTGGTCAAGTTCAGCTCCGACCTTCTGTGCAGCATCAGACTGAAATCTTTGATAATCATGATTAACAGACCTCCAGTCACTAGGGAAAAATGTGTATTTCCTGAGTGGGTGGGACATCACTGTGTGAAAGTGATGTGCTTTTCTATTGAAAAAAAATGTTTTATTATTTTTCAGCATTTATTTACGTTTTAGAGAGAAAATGTTTGAGAAACTGATTTAAGTCAAAACTTCAAAGTTTTAGTCAGCAGATCTTCATGCAGTGAGCAGATCTCTGGTGTGGCGCTAACAATTGTTTCCTGTGCGGATTAATCTGGTATCTTCTGGAGTTCTGGTTTGAATTAAAGTTAAAGAAGAGTACAGAAGGTTGCTCAGAGTCCCGACTGATTTTAAATGTTGTATTTGTCTAAAATTAAATGATGCTTTCATGCCTTTTTCCCTCATTGTGACCTTCCCGCCTCCTCCTCCCCCTCTCAGTCCGTCCTCTCTGGTGTGCTTCCTGTGCTGGATCGCCTCCTGGAGACCGGTCCAGACACCCCGACCCTGCTGCGAACTGAGGATCAGCTCCTACAGCTCGTCCTGGGGAAATACAACGAGGCCTCGGCCCCCCTGCTGGCCAAAGACCAGAACTGCTTGGATCTGTTTGTCAGAGCTCTGAAGACCTCCACCCAGCAGCACGCCGACATCCCAAGCTGCCACATCATCGCTCTGGAGCAGGTCAGGAGGACGTCAGTCAGGGGACTCATTGTTTTAAAGAAGCTCAGAGTAACTTCAGAAAAAGCTAACTTTCCCACATGTTCACACTTTACCATTTCATCCCTTTATGTTCACTTTTGGCTCCAGAATCAGTAATTCTAGTCCGTTGTTTATTTTTTATTGTAAAACCAGTCTGATTTAAACCATGGCTGAAGTTTGAGTAAACCCAGTTTAAAAACATTTAGCATGTTGTAGCCAAAGAAATCTTGGACCTGATTAAAATCCAGCCCCCAAACCTGCAGATAAATGTTCAGTTAGCTGACGAAGACTGTGGATTTGATGTCTCTGTGTCCTGCAGATCACGAAGTCGTTCTTCTCGGCCCTTGCAGACGAGAAGGTGCAGCAGAAGCTTCTGTCGGTCATGTTCGACCTGCTGGTGGAGAACAGGAGTCCGCTGGTGGCCAACACCATCAGCAGCGTCTTCAAAGGGGTGAGCCGAGACCCTCTGCCAAACAGCCACATTAATTAGATTAATCAACCTTTAAACGAATCGCTGAATCTTCGACCTTTCTTGTTCTCCTCAGATTGTCGTTGACTGTCAGCTGCTGGCCAATGAGCTCGCTCCTCCGGAGAAACCCAAAGTCAGCGTGACGGTGCAGCAAACCCGCCGGAGCCGCCTGTCACTGAGGTATTTTCATCATTTATGTTCTAAACGTGGCAGTTGCTCCTGTGACCTTTGACCGACGCTGTTTGAAAGCTGAAATTTCTGATGAGATTCAGACAAAAGTGTCTGAGAAATGAAAATAAATGAATTAAAACTATCTATCCATCCATCCATCCATTCATTCTTCCGCTTATTGTGTTCAGGGTTATGGGGGGGCTGAAGCCTATCCCAGCTGACATAGGCCGAGAGGCAGGGTTAAAAATTAAAACTGTAATTAAAATTTATTATCTTTTCATATTTATCTGTTGATCGTCTGCTCTTCTTTCTGCAGGTCTTACATCATTTGTGTAAAAATTGTGAAAGATGTTTGCAGTTGACTGTTATGGAGATCCAAATCTGACAAATTATATTATCAAATCACTAAGTAAAAAATAAATATGCAATTAAATTCAGCAAAAAATATTTTTTTAAAAATCATAATCATAGGCTAATTAAGTAAAACATGAAATAAATTCATGATTTTAAATTATCTGAATTTAATTTTAATTTACTTACTTCCTCATTTATTTTCCCATTTTTTTCTTCATTATAAACAAATACATAAATGATGAAAGCTGTAGAGCAAAATAGATGTTGAATCACGAATATTAAAGTAAATTATCAAGTTGTTTTTTTTTTAACCTTTTTATTTCCATGTAAAGAGGGTGCACAAGTAAAAGATTCAAATCAAAGAAAGCTTCTGAATCCAGACAGTCTCTCCTGGAAAATGTCAGCATTCAGCTGCAAAAAAAGAAAACTGAGCCACGATTTCCCAGAAGCAGCTTCTGCCACACTTTAGTGTGATGAGTGGCTGCTGTGCTGACTGCAGACAGTCTGAACTGCTGCCGTTTGTGTTCAGGAAACCTCAGGAGAGCGGCGATGTGGGTCCAGAGGGGGGCGCTGTGTCATGGCAGAGAGTGACCCTGATCCTGGAGCTGCTGCAGCACAAGAAGAAGCTGAAGAGAGCCCAGGTGTTGGTGCCAGTTCTGTTCTCTCTGCTCACCAGGTAACATTATGGCGTTTAGAGTTTATGATTTATATGCTTCTTGTCATGAATTTGTCCAAAACACAGCAGAGCAGCAGGATTTTGTTTTTCAGGACAAACAAACGAGCAGCCATAGAAAAACTACATTAATGTAAAAATTGGAGTCCTTTTGAATGAAGTCTGGTGCTGCTGTGTGTAATTATTTCTTGATTTATTTCCTGTTTAATTTAAAAAAAAATTTTATTTAGAAACAGAAGTTACAGAAATAAACAGGAGGAAAATGAAGAGATGAAAAATGTTTGTTTGTCATCAGGAGCATGGAGCCGTGCTCAGACGATATCACCAGCATGGAGTACACCAAACAGCTGCTGCTCAGCTGTCTGCTCAACATCTGCCACAAGCTGTCTGCCAGTGGTGGACCTGTGGCTGCAGGTGGGTGTTGGAAGAGGATGAAGGTGTGTGTGTGTGTGTGTGTGTGTGTGTGGAGCACGCTTCATTGTGATCTCCTCTGCTCTGTGCAGACGTCCTGGATGAAGATAAGTTCAGCGTGGAGCTCGTAGTTCAATGCATTCGAACATCCAACATGCCGCAGACTCACCACCAGGCTCTGCTGCTGCTGGGCACCGCTGCCACCATCTTCCCCGTAAGAGCTCCGCCTCCTTTTCTGTTTAGCTTTTTCAGCTTCATTGCTCCTCGTCCTCAGTCTCTGTCTGGAGCTGAGAGTGTTTTAGCTGCAGAACATTATTTAAAGATCAATTTATGCCACTGATGGGAGGAGTAGTCTAAGCCCCACCCCCTGAGGCACAAACTCCTCCGCCTTTAAAAAAAATTTAATTTTTGTTAAGGTAACCAAAAAAACATGTAAACATATTGACCGGTCATGTCCAGAGAGCTCTGATATATTTGGAGGACTAAGACAGCCAAAATTTAGAAATACATGAATCAATAAATCACTTAATAAAAAAGATAATATACCATTAAAAGTACCAAAATATATTAAGAAAATGTTTCAGTATTAATCTTAATGAAATAAAGAGGAGAACAAATGTAGAATTAAAATTTGTTATTTCAGTACCTTTTATATGGAGACATGTATTTATGGATTTATTTAAAATCAGAAATACACTGGGGAATAAAAAAATCAGTAATTAGGACAAAATTAAATTAAACAGTAATTAAAAATTTGTTACATTTAGTGAAATATTTCATTGAGTTATTACTGAAGGTAAAACATTTTTAAAAAGAAATTAATGAACAAATAAATAAATATGGGAATTAAAACAAAGTAAAGACATTTTGTTGCATTTAAAAGTATATTTTTTTATGATGAATTCATTTACATAAATTTTGACACTTTCAGTCCTCCAGAAAACAAAACCACCAAAAAGTTATTACTACTTGTTCCTCGTCCTCCCGCAGGAGAAAGTCCTCCACAACATCATGCCCATTTTCACTTTCATGGGTGCCAACATCATGCGGCTGGACGACGCTTACAGCTTCAGAGTCATCGACAGGACGGTGCAGATGGTCATACCTGCCCTGATCCAGGTGAGACCATCTCAGTGAACGCAGTAAGCATCTCTCCATCTTATCTCTGTTGTCCAAAGTCTTCATCACTCCTCCTCCGCCAGGCCCAGCAGCTCTCTGATGGCAGCTCCGACTCTCGATTGACGGCCGTGGTGACGAAGATTATGCACGTGTTTGCCGACGCACTGCCCCACGTGCCTGAGCACCGCCGGCTGCCCATCCTCATCCAGCTGGTGACCACACTTGGCCCCGCCCGCTTCCTCTGGGTGCTGTTGGTCCTCCTGTTCAAGCTGCATGCCACGCAGAGCTCTGGCTCCGCCAGCGAGAAGGTGACAACCCCCTGCGTCTCTGTAGAGGAGCTTGTTGCCTCATTCTGTGTCTTTGCATGATTTGCAAGTTTTGTTTGTATTTTTTGTGAGCAGGATGCAGCTCTAGAGAGAGACGTGGACTTCTGGATTTCTCTGTGCTGTCAGTTCAATGTCTGCGATCAGCTGACCTCGCTCATCAACATCCTGAACTTCCTGCTGCAGCTGCCGGATGACAAAGACGACGGTAAGGGGGAAAAAGAGTTTTGAAGAAAAGTGATCAGCAGAGACAGAAGTTTAATGTAAAGTTCATCCATAAAATAATTGTTTTTTTGGTACAGAGGGCTGTAACGGCCAAAGTCTGAAGGAAAAAAATAACTTTTTAAATGCGTCGCATAGATTACCCTCTATAATGTGAAAATTTTATTTCCAATTTAGTGTCTGTTTATTTCGTTACATCTGTTAATGTATTTCAGTTATTTTGATAATAGTAATATTAATCAATTAAAAGAACTTTCAGCTCCTCCCTCCTCACAACAGGCCGCCACAGCAGGTAGCACCGTATGTTTGATTTGGCAGATTTTAACACCATAAACTCTTCTAATGCAACTCAAAGAGGCTAATCACTTTTTAAAAATGAAAATAGATGAAAAAAAATACAATGTATAAAATAATAAATATTTGCTAATTTTATTGCTGATTTAAATTTTATTGATTTTATTAATTTTTTCCCATTTAGTAAATAAATAATTACAGGAAAGATACAAAGGTAAATAATATAGAAGCACAGAAATAAATTTTTTGTTTTATTTCCCAACTTAAAAAACTAAAGAAAACACAGGAGACAAACGGGGAGAAATAAAGAGATGAATTAATAAATAAATAACAGAAATTTTACCACAAAGTGAAGTGATTGTGAAAACAAATATAGACGTAAATATGGTTTTAATGTTTTTTAAGCAAGCAAGTATTTAAAATGGACAAAATAAATAATATGTAGATAAGAAATCAAAAAATAGATAAGAAATCAAAAAGAGCAATTAATAGTGAAATAAAATTTAATTCTGTCTATAAGTTTAGATTTTTGGCATGTTTGGGCCTCCATAGCCTGACAGAGTTCGGGTCTTTCTGATTCTGCAGCTCCAGTGAAACGGCCCATCGGCAGGCGAGGAGCAAAGAAGAAGGAAGAGGAGGAGGAGGAGAAGGTGGAGGATCTAATCTTCAGCGTGGATGCTCACAGCAGCAAAGAGCTGCGACACTTCAAGTTCCTGTCCATGTCCTTCATGGCGCAGCTGCTCGGCTCAGTGAGCTTCATCAGGAAGGTGGGTGACTTAAAGTCAGGCGGTACGGAGAGTGCATCGACTGTGGCGGTGATAAATGTTTGATTGTGTATGTTTCAGGTCTCTGACAGCAGCGATGATAAGGATGCATCTCTGCAGTCACTGCAGCAGAGGTGAGTGTCAAAGTGATGTTATGCTTCGTGCCGTCACGTCAACATTCGGCAAACGGCTGAACGTTTGGCGTGTTCTCTTACAGGCTTCTGGAGGAGATCCTGCACTACATCCACAGCGTTGCTCGTTGTGTTGAGGAGAACACCGACAAACCCACCGCCAAGTTCTGGAGAGTTCTGCTTAATAAAGCCTACGATGTCTTGGATAAGGTTTGAATCAAGCTTTATTTAAATTCTGCTGGTTAACATTTACAGGGAGAAACAGAGCGGGTCAGAGTTAAACGTGCCCTATACAGTGTATCACAAAAGTGAGTACACCCCTCACATTTCTGCAGATATTTAAGTATATCTTTTCATGGGACAACACTGACAAAATGACACTTTGACACAATGAAAAGTAGTCTGTGTGCAGCTTATATAACAGTGTAAATTTATTCTTCCCTCAAAATGACTCAATATACAGCCATTAATATCTAAACCAGCAGCAACAAAAGTGAGTACACCCCTTAGTGAAAGTTCCTGAAGTGTCAATATTTTGTGTGGCCACCATTATTTTCCAGACCTGCCTTAACTCTCCTGGGCATGGAGTTCACCAGAGCTTCACAGGTTGCCACTGGAATGCTTTTCCACTCCTCCATGATGACATCACAGAGCTGGCAGATATTCGAGACTTTGCGCTCCTCCACCTTCCCCTTGAGGATGCCCCAAAGATGTCCTATTGGGTTTAGGTCTGGAGACATGCTTGGCCAGTCCATCACCTTTACCCTCAGCCTCTTCAATAAAGCAGTGGTTGTCTTAGAGGTGTGTTTGGGGTCATTATCATGCTGGAACGCTGCCCTGCGACCCAGTTTCCAGAGGGAGGGGATCATGCTCTGCTTCATTATTTCACAGTACATATTGGAGTTCATGTGTCCCTCAATGAAATGTAACTCCCCAACACCTGCTGCACTCATGCAGCCCCAGACCACGGCATTCCCACCACCATGCTTGACTGTAGGCATGACACACTTATCTTTGTACTCCACACCTGATCGCCGCCACACAAGCTTGAGACCATCTGAACCCAACAAATGAATCTTGGTCTCATCAGACCATAGGACATGGTTCCAGTGATCCATGTCCTTTGTTGACATGTCTTCAGCAAACTGTTTGCGGGCTTTCTTGTGTACAGACTTCAGAAGAGGCTTCCTTCTGGGGTGACAGCCATGCAGACCAGTTTGATGTAGTGTGCGGCGTATGGTCTGAGCACTGACAGGCTGACCCCTCACCTCTTCAATCTCTGCAGCAATGCTGACAGCACTCCTGCGTCTATCTTTCAGAGACAGCATTTGGATGTGACGCTGAGCACGTGCACTCAGCTTCTTTGGACGACCAACGCGAGGTCTGTTCTGAGTGGACCCTGCTCTTTTAAAACGCTGGATGATCTTGGCCACTGTGCTGCAGCTCAGTTTCAGGGTGTTGGCAATCTTCTTGTAGCGCAACAATTCATCTTTTAAGACCCTCAGAGAGTTCTTTGCCATGAGGAGCCATGTTGGAACTTTCAGTGACCAGTATGAGAGAGTCTGAGAGCTGTACTACAAAACTGAACACACCTGCTCCCTATGCACACCTGAGACCTAGTAACACTAACGAGTCACATGACATTTTGGAGGGGAAATGACAAGCAGTGCTCAATTTGGTCATTTACGGGTGTAGTCTCTTAGGGGTGTACTCACTTTTGTTGGCGCTGGTTTAGACATTAATGGCTGTATATTGAGTTATTTTGAGAGAAGAATAAATTTACACTGTTATATAAGCTGCACACAGACTACTTTTCATTGTGTCAAAGTGTCATTTTGTCAGTGTTTTCCCATGAAAAGATATACTTAAATATCTGCAGAAATGTGAGGGGTGTATTCGCTTTTGTGATACACTGCATCTGTGTTTTAAAATCTGTTTCTTCTTCTGCTGCTTGGAGGAGCAAAAGCGCCCCACAGACACACTCTTACCTTTGTCCAGGTGAATGCCCTTTTGCCCACGGACACCTTCATCACGGTGATGAGGGGGCTGATGGGAAACAAGCTGGCGTCAGTCAGGAGGAAGGCCATGGACCTGCTGAACAACAAACTGCAGCACAGGACACAATGGGATGCACAGCAGGTAACGTGAAGAAGTGTAACACGAAGTGATGTCAGAGTTCACCTCAGAGCAGATTTTGATACAAAGATGTGTAACAATGAAAAATGCACACGCCGGTGATCACACTGTGCCTTCACTACAAAGCAGTGAGATTAACTTCCTGTCTGTTCTCAGGTAACAGTGCTCCTCCAGCTGATCAGCGACCTGCTGAGCATCGTGGGTAAAGGTCATGGGAAGGTCGCGGACGAGGCGGAACAGGCTATCAACAGACAGACAGCACTCTTCAGCCTCAAGCTTCTCTGCCGCAGTTTTGGCTCAGACCACCAGGAGACATTTGTCCCTGTGCTGCTGCGGACGGTGGAGATCATCACGGCGGCGGATGAAGAGAAGAACGTGATGGGCAGCGCTCTGCTCTGTATCGCCGAGGTGGTCAGCACGCTGAAGGCCCTCGCCATCCCACAGCTACCCAGGTCTGTTACACCCACCATTCACCTTAGGCATGACCACGCTGGGGCGGTGCCTGCCAGTCAGCTGACTGTCGTGTGTTTGTTCTGCAGGTTGATGCCGGCTGTACTACATGTGCTCACAGACAGGAAAGAGCTGCTGACCAATGAGATCTACTTACTGAGCGCCGTTACTGCGCTGCAGCGGGTCGCAGAGACGCTGCCACATTTCATCAGCCCATACCTGCACGACACCACCTTACAGGTAAAACCTGTAGGGGGCGTTTATACCCATCAACACTTGAATGCATCAGAAAAACAAAGGAAAGGTTACAGGAGGACGCATAAATATGATTCTCACTCACTGTATGCCTCTCCTCGCACTTAATTTTCTCCTCATTTTCCGGCTTCCTTCAAAATTTGACCTCAAACCGTGTCGCTCGGTCGATGATGGCGTGCTGTGACTTCGGGAAGTGATTCATTTGGAAAATACTGCAAGCTTTACCCGGCCACCAACATTAAAGAGAAACCATCAGAAGTCCCCATCACACTTACGTGTTTCAGACCATCAAACTAATTTTAATATTAGACAAAGACCTGAGTTATAGCAAATGCAAATAAATACAAAATGCAGTTTTTAAATTATTATTTCATTTATTAAGGGAACAAAGCTATCCAAGCCTACCTGCTCTGTGTGAAAAAGTAACTAAACCTAGTAACTGGCTGTGCCGCCCTTGGCAGCAAGAAGTCTAATGAAGCATTTGTGATAACTGGCAGTGAGTCTCTCTCATCGCTGTGGAGGAATGTTGGCCCACTCTTCTTTGCAGAATAGTTTGAATTCAGCCACATTTGAGGGTTTTCCAGCATGAATGGCCTGTTTTAAGGTCAAAGCATCTCAATCTGATTCAAGTCTAGACTCTAGACTTTGACTAGGCCGGTCCAAAACCTTCAGTTTGTTTCTTTCATACACTTAGAAGTGGACTTGCTGGAATGTGAGCTTCAGGGCACAAAATGAAGGCCAGACATCCTCCTTCAGGATGTGCTGGTAGAGCAGAATTCATGGTTCCATCAATTACAGCAAGTCATCCCGAAGCAGCAAAGCAGCCCCAGACCATCACAGTACCACCACCATCTTTGACTGTTGGTATGACGTTCTTTTTATGAAATGTTGTGTTAGTTTTATGCATATGTAACGGAACAAAAACTTTCTAGAAAGTTCAGCTTTTGTCTCGTCAGTCCACAGAATATTTTCCCGAAGGATTGGGGATCATTAAGATGTTAGCAAATGTGAGACGAGCCTTTGCATTCTTCTTGGTCAGCAGTGGTTTTCTTCTTCGAGCTCTCCATGGATGCCATTTTTTGTCCAGTCTTTCTCACTAAATCATGAACTCTGACCCTAACTGAGCCAAGTGAGGCCTGCAGTTCTTTAGATGTTGTTCTGGGTTCTTCTGACCTCCTGGATGAGTCATTGATGCGCTCTTGGAGTAAATTGATAGCCGGCCACTCCTGGGAAGATACCCCACTGTTCCAGGTTTTCTCCGTTTGTGGATAATGGCTCTCACCGTGGTTCACTGGAGTCCCAAATCCATAGAAATGGCTTAGTAACCCTTTCCAGACTGATAGATGTCAATGACTTTGTTTCTCAGCTGTTTCTTTAGATCGTGGCATTATGTGTTGTTCTTTGAGAGCTTTTAGCCTTCTTCACTTTGTCAGACAGGCTCTGTTGAAGTGGTTTCTTGATTCAGTGGGTCTGGTAGTAATCAGGCCCGGGTGTGGCAGTGAAACTGAACTCTGAAGCTCTCCAAAAGAATGTGGTTAATCACAGGTAGTTCATGTTTTAATAAAGGGTGGGGAATTACTTTTCCACACAGGGTAGATTTGGGTAAATTTTTTTCCCTTTAATAAATTAATTCCTCATTAAAAAATTGAAGTTTGTATTTTTTCTGATTGTTTGACTTTTCCTTCCACACACACAAATTATTTCTGTCATGTTGTTCTTGTTCTGATGGGACTCGTTAAAAAACTATTTCTAAAATTCTTCACTCTTCCTCTTTCTTCCTGCAGGTGTGTCGGCTGACCCGGCTGGTGGAGACCTCGTCGTCCTCCTCCTCGTCCTTCACCCAGCTCTCCTCACGTCTCGCCTCCCTAAAGAGCACCCTTGCCACCAAACTACCCCCCAGGGTCCTACTGCCCACCATCAGCAGGTGCTACAACAGCTTGGTGGTCAACAAGAAGGTAAGAGTTGAGTTGAGCTGCTTGTGGTTTGTTTTTCAAATCCACAAACTGTAAAATCCATGTTTGTGTGCGTGCATGTAAAATCTGTTAAAGCTTTAACCAATAAAGTTAAAGTTTTGGGTAAGTGCACAGTTTTTTTGTCTCCTCTTCAAAGGCTTTCCAGAATGATTCAAACACATGAATGATGGATTCAGGGACTTAAAATAGACTTAAAATTCCAAATTCTCATGTTGAACTTTATTAAAATGTCTCAACTTCAACCTTAAGAACCTACAGAAACTCTGTAAACAGCAGTAACATCTTGTATAAATATCCTAAAAGATTTTTAAAATCATAGTTCAAAACAGCAAACAAAAATCTATTAAAGTGATCTCAGCAGTGAACATGTTGTTGTTTCCCTGCAGAGTCAGCTGGGGGCGCTACTGAGCATCCTAAAAGAACACATTGCTCAAATGGAGAAAGACCAGCTCAACTTCCACCAATCAGAGCTCACCACGTTCTTCCTCACCGCGCTTGACTTCCGCTCCGAGCACTGCCAGGTTCGCTCGGCTTCCTGTTTCTCACCTGCAGTTTGTACTCGAGTAAATGTACTTAGATTGCTCTGCAAACAGGAAGCAGTTTGCGGTGTCCTCTGACTCCTCTCTCTCATCTTCAGGGCGATCTGGAGAAGACGGCACAGGTCGAGGGCTGCGTGATTGACTGCCTGATCGCCATGGTGATGAAGCTGTCTGAGGTCACATTCAGGCCGCTCTTCTTCAAGGTAACGCCGCCGCCCCGAAGATGCAGCCGCCGTCTCAGTTTCCCTCCAGGTGCCAATAACTGTCTGTCTTTCAGCTCTTTGACTGGAGTAAATCGGATCGTAAAGATCGTCTGCTGACCTTCTACCGACTGTCCGACCGCATCGCCGAGCGCCTCAAAGGACTCTTCGTGCTGTTCGCTGGAAACCTGGTGAAACCGTTCGCAGACCTGCTGAGACAAACCAGCAGCTCCAGCACAGGTTTGTACTTTAAATCAAGAGTTTTAAAAATATTTTATGAATTTCATTTTTATTTTTATAACAAAGAATTTGAGTGTTCATGTTTATCAGTTTTATTTTTTATTTTTATTCCATTTTTATTGTTTTGTGTATTTGAGTTAGCTTTTTTATTTTGCATGTTTTACTAATTTTATTTAAATCTTTAATTACTGAATATTTTTCTATTAAGTAATTTATTTGTAATTATTTTATTTGTAATTTATTCACATTATTACAGTTTTTATTTATTATTAGTTGTTTTTTATTATTCATTTATTTATTCATGAATATTAATCATTTTATTTAACAAATTATTATAATTAAATTTCACCTTACTTGACTTATTTCTTTATTGTATTTAATTTATTTATTTTAGATTATTTTGCTGTTGTTTTTTTTAATTATCTGATATATTTTGTTGGCTATGTATTTCCTGTTTTACTCAGACACGCTGCTGTTTGACTCTGAAGACGATGGCGAGGAGAAGAGCTGCCTGCTGCTGGAGTACGTCCTTGACTGTCTCTACAAGATCTTCCTTTATGACACGCAGCGCTTCCTGAGCCGGGAGCGAGCCGACGCCCTGCTGAGCCCACTCATTGACCAGGTGAGATGCAGGAACATTGTCATGTCGCAAAAACAATATTTTGTTTAGTTTTAGGTTGTGATTAATTAGATCAGAATAAAGATTTTTACCTATTATTATTTTTCAGATTTTGAAATGGGACTAATAAAGGTCTCATAGTCACGTAATTGTCACTTTGTGTGTCTGAACTTTGAGCTTCAGATGGTTTAGTGTTTATCCTGAACAAACATGGAGATCCCGGTTCCTTCAGGGCACTCAGGGAAGTTAAATTCAAGGGAAGGTTCTTTAAATGAAGCTCTGAGATAGTTTCTGTGTTTGCTTCCAGCTGGAGAACAGACTTGGTGGTGAGCAGCGGTACCAGCAGCGCGTCACCCAGCACCTGGTGCCCTGCGTCGGGCAGTTCTCTGTGGCGATGGCGGACGACTCACAGTGGAAGACCCTCAACTATCAGATCCTCCTGAAGACCAGGCACTCTGACGCCAAGGTGAGCTCACGTGCACGCACCTGTCAGGCCCAGAGTATCATCTCAGAGGTGCAGCGAGGCCACAGTTAACTTTATAATGTCGTCAGTCGAGCTTCACATCACGGTGTGGTGCTGTCTGATCTCAGTCAGGCAGTAAACCTGTTTATAATGAAAATATTAATTTTTTTTATTACGGAAGCCCAAAGTGTCCAAAATTAAATAGTGGCAGTTTTATGCAGTCTTATTTATGAAATATTGTCAGAAAATATTTATTTTTTGTCATAAACCTACCTTTTTTTTCTTTTTTACATTTTTGTCATAATTGGACTCCTACTCATGAGGTGTATGTATCAATCGATTGAACTAATGATCATGATGAACACCTTCCCCTTTCTCCTCCTCAGGTGCGGTTCTCCTCTCTGCTGATGCTCATGGAGCTGGCGTCCAAACTGAAGGAGAGCTACATGGTGCTGCTGCCAGAGACCATTCCCTTCCTGGCTGAACTCATGGAGGGTGAGTGGACACACACACACACACACACACACACACACACACACACACACACACACACACACACACGTACACTTCCAATTAACTGTTGGGTCTATGATGTAATGTAGCCGTCAACCACTAGAGGACAGCACCTCTCTGTGACTTTGTGAATGTTCATGCTTGATGTGAGCAGGAGACAAAACTGACTGACGTGGCTGGTCGGATCCAGATGTTTTCAGCAAAGTCAGAATTAAACAAGGAGAAAAAGGTCACAGCAGTTTCTACCGTCATGGAAAAATATCACTAGAAGTTGAAATCAGATACAACATTAGCAGCAATAAAATCCAAGCAGAATGTGAGAGGCCTGCAGTAAAATCCCATCTATAAGCTCAGACACAGCTTTGCTGTAATCACGTGTCAGAGCAGGTAACGCCGAGTGCAAACCAGAGCTCAGAGCTGCTCTTTGTTTTCCAGATGAGTGTGAGGAGGTGGAGCAACAAGTCCAGAAGGTGATCCAGGAGATGGAGAACATCTTGGGAGAGCCGCTGCAGAGCTACTTCTAGCACACAGTCGCAGAGCTGAATGATCAGATCGCTGCTGCTGATATTTTTTTCATGTAAGAAATAAACGCAGGTTTGTGTCGACTCTGCTGGTTTTTATTTGGGGAGGGGAGTGAGATGAAAGTTGGTTGTTTCTGCTCTTGTCCAAAAATCCTTAATCAGATTTTAATGTGAGTCTAAAAGGCAGACCTGTCACTCGTGCCTCTGGATCAAACTGTGTGCCTCTGTTGGCTTCCAGGAAGACCTCTTTGGAAAGAAGATTTTTTTCTGTGAAATGATGGCTGTGAAAACTGGGAAGATTTTTGTTTTTTAAAAATGAATTTTCTGCTTCTCAGCCTCTCCATTCTGGCTCTGAATGTGCTGCTCACTGAAATACACAAGTGTTTTATTTTTTGTTTGTTTTTTGACAATGATTTCAGAAACCGTCAAAGAAGCATGATGATGCAATCATGACTGTCATTTCAGGGTTTGAACAGTGTTTCTCTGACAAACAGTTGGATGCAAAAGTTTACTTTGATAATTATTTGCTTTGCAGCAGTCCCACCAATCATAATTACTTAGTATTTCAAAGAAGCTGAAATTCTAAGTAAGTAACATATTTTTTGGCATTTTTCATTTAAAACCCTGCAGATGGTTGCCCCTCCCTGAGCCTGGTTCTGCTGCAGGTTTCTTCCTGTTAAAAGGGAGTTTTTCCTTTCCACTGTAATAGAAATCATATTAAAAGAAGGTGGGGCAGAGTGAACAGACTTATAAAACTGAGGCAAAACGGCTCTGCTGAGAATATAACATAGATGTTGTCGCCAACAAATAAATTCTGAAACAGATTTAGTCACTGATCCTGGACCAGCAGAGAGAGAAATACTTATTCAGTGTTCCTCACAGCTGTGGATGAAAATGTAACAAGAACTGGAAAAATTTACAGACAAATATAAACCACTCACCCACAGTGAGCACAGGTTCAGATCAAGCAGATCGACATCACAAACCCCACAGACAAACACTATGTGGTTGGGTTATTCATAGACTTAAAGGCATTTGATATAATGGGTCAGGATAAGACTCAGCTGGAAAGTACATGTTAAATACTGTATATTCACTTCAAAGTATCAAGAAGTACTGCAGTACTGAACAAAGCAAAGCAGGCATTAGATCATACATCACTCCATATCTGATCCTGTTCGCTGGTTTCACTGTATTTCAGCTGTTGTGCAGAGATCTGGAACAGTAACTCTAAAAGTGTCAGTCAAAGTCAAAGAAAGGGGTGTGTGTGAGTGTGCTGCTGTAGCAGAGTCCAAATATAAAGTCATCCAGAAAGAGGAATAAAGATATGATCTCCATGAAACACAAAGACAAGGAGCAGTGAAAGTCTTAATAATGTGCTGCATCAGATTTTACAATTAACACCCCACACCTGGATGTACTCAGCTTTGATGTGTGCAGGTAAAGTTATGGAGTTGTAAAACATAATTTGCATTTTATGGACTGTATATGTTGTGTTTTTAGAAATATGTCTGTTATTGTTATTGAGATTTATATCGATAAGGAATCTAGATTAATATTAAAGGAGTGTGTGCTTCTTCCCACTCCTCCACGTGTAAACTGAAGCAGAACAGGAGTGTGTTTTGTTTTATTTTGTACGCTCTTTCTTGTCTTTTTTATTTTTCCTTAATAACTTTATGGAGATTGTTTATATGAATGAATTACATTCAAAAAAGCAAAATAATACTAAGAATTGACTATTAAGAATAATAAATCATAATACCAAGCATAACAATAGTAAACAAAGGGAAACAAACAGATAAATAAGCTTATGCATAATTATAAAAAGGTAGAACTAGAGCAACTAAAACTATATTAAGTCACTGCTTACAGTTTTTCAGGTGAGCTCACCTGCAATTAGCACTGTGCACAGGTACGCGGAGACAGCCAACTTGTGTACACTCAAACTGTTTTTACACACTCATACTACAAATGTCATCACTTACAGAAAAACTTTGTGTTGCAGTTGTCACCAGTAACAGCAACACATTTTTCAGTGTATTTTTCTAAGGTTTCATTCATGAGTGTGCAGTCTCAGTAAGAGTGTCTATGACCTCGATCGGTGTTATTTGCGCACCACCTTTCTTCCAGTCAAAATACTGGGTTATTATTGGGAATGTCTTTACTGCATCATCTGCAGCAATGCCACAGTATGCGGCTGTGACGCTGCGGGGCGCTCTAACACTGTTGACAGTGGTTCTGTTTCGGCGTGGGAGTTGGAAGCTTGTTTCTGTGTCTGAATGTGGAAATGCAGTCCACGGACCTTTAGCTGTGGTGATTGAAAGCCTCTCTGCTACATTTACTGCATCTTCTGCTTCGCGCGGTCCTATCTCACCTCGCACATCCGCGTTTCCGGTCTGGAGCGCTTTCTTTGACACAGGTGCCAGCTTTGGTCGCGACCACGCAGAAGACACGGGAACCTTTTATGCAGTTCACCTGTAAAATCACGCCAACGTTTCTGCATTATGTTAGATCGCAGCTGTTAGGTCGCGTGGAACAGGTGCACCGCGACACACTTAAATTCACCTGTGACCCAGCAGCACCGGACATTGTAAAATCCCTCTGGAACCAAAGATTGGAGAGGTCACCCAAGCTGACAGATAGAACCATATAAACCTGCAGCCGATTTGAAACCACCAGGCAACCTAAACCCACTGACTGCTGTCTGTGGACTGTGCGAGGAAGACGGAGATAACCCACGCAGACACGGGTAGAGGATGAGAACTCCACACAGAAAGGTGGATTCGAACCCAGGACCTTCTTCCTGCGAGGCTAATCACTGCTGCCTGGAATATTTCAGCAGTCATGATTGCTTCGTTGGCATGACTGGGCCTCCCTACCTCAGCGTCTGCTGGTGACGTTCAGGCGTTTCAAACTGATGTTATACACGCGTGACGTCACGGCTCACAGAGGAGCCTCCTCCTGACTCCCTCTGACGTCACGTGGAGTTTTTAGGGGATTTTGGCCGGTCGGTGGATCATTGATGGTGTGCGCGCGTGTGTATCAGCATGAGGAGCGCGAGGACGTTGTGGCAGGTCGCTGTGATGGTGAAGCGGAACCTTCACCATCACCATCCTCCTCCTCAGCGCTCTGCGGGAATCATCGGAGCACCTTTCTCCAAGGGACAGGTGAGAGCGCGAGGATAAGCTGTGTGTGTCTGTGTGTGTGTGTCTGTGATCCTTCAGCCTCTCCTTGTGTGTTTCGCTGCAGTCCAGAGGCGGAGTGGAGCAGGGACCGGACAGGATTCGCGCCGCCGGCCTGCAGCAGCGCCTGCAGCAGCTGGGTGAGTGTGAGAAGCTCTCCGCCTCTGTGAGGACATCAGCGGGCTGCAGGTCAGATTCCCGTCAGCGGGAGGTTGTGTTTAGGTGGTTTTAATTTTGGAGCTGTTCGATTATGCCAAAAATCACCCCCTTAACATAATAAAAACAGTGATACAATTTTAAAAAATTTTAAATACTAACCAAAGTCAAAATAAATAAAGTGTATATAAAATGTGAAATAATCAGAGTGAAATCAGGGTGAGCCGGAGCTTCAGGGTAGCTGCTGCAGGAGCAGGAAATTCAGGAATTTAATCCATCACATCAGCACGTAGTTCTTCCGTTCAGAAATCAGAAAGTTGCTGCACACAGTTCAGCAGAAAACGGTCAGAATTCATTCAAGCAGCAGAATGTGAGCGCTGGTGCTCTGCAGCATCCAGACTGATGATCAGTGTGTTTAAATGCTGTTTGTGACTTTTTGTTGCTCAATTAAAGTTTGTGACATGAAATCTCAGTATGTAGCATTCGGGAGCCGTGCATTCTTCATAATTTCAGACTTTTCCAGTTCAGGAAACAGATTCTTCTGAAGTGCACAGAAACTTCCTGAGAGCTTCTTTGTCAATGACCTTGGCTTTTAACCACATAATCACTTTCAGCTGGTTTGGACGGTTAATGTTCGTCCAGGTTACTTTTTCACTCTGTGTCCCGGACAGAGCCCGGTACAGCTGGGCACAGATGTTTGATGGACCTCTAACAACTCTGATTTCTGATTTAATCTGTAACTTTAGTAAAACATTCACATTTAAAACACTGATTCAACCATCACTGTAGGTGGTCTCAGTCTTTGGCACAGTTTGAGTCTTAAGTTCTTCCTGCTAAGAGCCTTTGGAGCGTGACTGCTCCGTGTTTGGTCAGTTAACTTTATTCAACACATATTAAACAAAGGTGTGTTTAACCATCTTCTTTGCCAGCCTATAAAGGGGCTAACACAGACATTCACAATAACCAATTAACCAGAAACCGGAGTAAAGCTGCACAGACACGGGGAGAGCATGCAAACGCCACACAAGGAGGATTTGAACCTAGGATCTTCTTGCTATTATGCAGCAGTGCTAACCACCACACCACCATGCTGCCCATGTTAAACACACCCTTGTTTAATGTGTGTTAAACAAAGGTGTGTTTATTAAACCCCTATTCCAAATAAAAGAAAACCTTTCAGCTGAATCGTTGGTGCACTGGTATAAAAATGAAACCTGGATGCGTTTAGTAAGACAGCACGTGTGGTAAATGCGACACTTTCAGGTTAAAATGAATCTAAAGGAATTACTGGAAGCTGGAGTAATGTCCTCGGAAGAGGTGCAAACTTTTGTGATTCTGCACATGCTCAGTTTAATTGTTGGAGCAGCCCTGACCTTCATTTACCAGCAGCAAACAGTGACTGTTTACAGGTCAGTGAACATCTCATTACGCCATCTTCTTCTTCAAGTTAAACCTGTGCAGGTGATCCTCTCAGGCTGCACTCTTATTGGTCACTTATTCCTCAGTGTTTACAAAAAAAAAAAAAAAACAGGACTCTGATCTGCTTGCTGCCAGTGTTCACACAGAGAGCATGCTGGGAAAACACTGCACCCTTTAATGTTGGAGAATCAATATGACTGAGCCTATGTGTGTGTGCAGGCTGCACAGTGAAGGATTATGGGAACCTGACGTTTGAAGATGTGACCGTGGACGAGCCTGTGGGTTTGCTGAAAGGTGTGAGGGCAGTGGGAGGTGCCAACCGGAGGCTGTCGGAGGTGGTGCAGGAGGTGAAGGAGGATGGGCACACGGCTGTGATCCTGGGAGGAGACCACAGGTTGGTCCACAAAAGAAGAGGAAGTCAGGACAACAAACACTGAACAGAAACAGGCTCTCACTCCTCTTTCTTCTTTCAGCTGCTGCCTTTAGGGGGCGCCACAGCAGATCATCTGCCTGCCTCTCACCCTATCCCAGCATCCTCCTCTGCACCCCTCCCCCTTGTCCTCCTTCACTACATCCATGAACCTCCTCTGAGGTATTCCTCTTTTCCTCCTGCCTGGCAGCTCCATCTTCAGAGTATCCTCTCTCCCTCCTCTGCACATATCCAAACTTGTCAGCCTCTCTGACTCTGTCTCACTCTGATGGTTCTAGGTTTCTGCTCAGTTTATCGATCCATTCCTGCAGAGAACATGATGTAGTCCCGGTAAACACCCTGTTTCTGTTTTCCATCCTCAGTCTGGCGATCGGCTCTATCCATGGTCACTCGGCGGCCGTCGGGAAGCTGAGCATCGTTTGGGTGGACGCCCACGCTGACATCAACACACCACTGACCTCGTACACGGGAAACATCCACGGGCAGCCCGTGTCCTACCTGCTCCACGAGCTGCACTCCAAGGTGAGCTCAGCAGCAGAGATCACCTTCACGCTGTCGCATTGAATCATTAACCCCTGCTCCTCCTCACCAGATTCCCGTTTTACCAAACTTCTCCTGGCTGAAGCCGTGCGTGTCCGCCAGAGACGTGGTGTACATCGGCCTGAGAGACGTGGATCCAGCAGAGCAGTGAGTCCACGCAGAAACCCACCTGTACGACTGTTTTTAGAGGGTTTCAAACATCCTTCTGGCCACTCTGGCTGCTATCTTGAGGTGTTTAGAAGACTATCTACTTCAAATCTGTTATAAATGCTCTTTGGTGCACAAAAACGACAAAATCTGTAGCCTGATAAATGTTTACTGAACTTCCTCCATAATAAGGTCCAAAAAGCTGGAAGTTCAAGGTGTCCTCAGTGTACCTGCCTGCAGGGTTACAGAGAAACAGTCTGTTGTACTTAAACGTTTCCCCTCCTCAGCTACATCCTGAAGACGCTGGGTGTGAAGATGTTCTCCATGTCTGAGGTGGATCAGTTCGGTGTGGCCCGAGTCATGGAGGAAACATGCGATTACCTGTGTGCCAGGTACTGTTCACATGAACCCGTTACAATACGTTCATCTGAGTGGCTGCAGTTCTGCTTTTAAATATTAAAAATGGTTTTTGGTGTTTAACAGAGGGAAGAAACCAATTCACCTCAGCTATGACATCGACGCCATCGACCCCTCTGTTACCCCAGCAACTGGGACGCCTGTAGTTGGAGGACTCACCTACAGAGAAGGAGTTTACATCACAGAGCACCTGTGCCAGACAGGTATGACTCAGAAACCACAGGAAAGCCAAAATCTTTTCCTCAGTTAAAGCACAGGTGATCCTGGTGGGTCACTCACCTTCAGGTGGAGCACCAGGTTCCTTCTCCAGTCCATATCAGCCACTCCCAGGATCAGTTTATACTAGATTTTCAAGTAGAAACAACAGGGAAATGTGTTTAGTGTAAGCATCTCATGTGGCTGCTTACACTAAACACATCAACTGGGGGTGGTGGTGAGGACAAATGACATGCAGGAAACGGCCAGAGACCCCGCAGAGACACTTCCTGGGTCACATGCCTCTGCTGATGGCTGAAGTCCCAATTTCATAGCAAAGAACTTGCCTGATAAAATCCTCATTCATGTTAATTTAAGTCTTTAGTTACCTGTAAAATGATCAGTGGAAGTGTGTGGTCACATGACGCTGAAGCTTCCTGTTAGCCTGTTATGCCAGTGACGTCAAATATTTCAAACTGCCAGATTTCTGAGAAAAAGTCACGAAAACTGAGTCATTGAACTCGATGATAAACTTAACCCGATAAACTGAAGCATGAGAACATCACTGTAGCCCCTCAATAATAATGATAATGTTAAAAAAATTTATAATAAATAAGTAATGCAAATAAATACTTACACAATAATTAGCTATAAAAAAATAATTAATGAAAACAAATAATAATATACTTATTTTCATTATTTATTAACAATAATAAACAATGCAGCCGTGTTTGTCACAAACCATGTACAGAGTTTAACGTTGTCAGGTGACATTTCGAAACAACAGCTGGCAATGACCAATACATTCACAGAGGCGTTATAAACACAGTCAACAACCACATGGTGACTTTAGGTTACCAGGAAAATGTGTGTCTCTTGAGGCCGGCTGTTGAGTGGTTGCTGACAGTTGTTAGCACAAAATCAGTCACAAAGACGGTGTTTCAGCAAAAACCTTGTGATTGCTTCAGTTGCCTGTAGTGACCTTGTGATTGTTTCAGTTGCCTGTAGCGACCTTGTGATTGCTTCAGTTGCCTGTAGTGACCTTGTGATTGTTTCAGTTGCCTGTAGTGACCTTGTGATTGCTTCACTTACCTGTAGTTTGCATGGAAGATGCCAACTTGTCTGCAAACACTTGCAAGCTGCTTGGCAGGCGTTCATGAAACTACAAAAGTGTGATGTAAACTGGAAACAAAGACTGTTCACACCTTTTGCAATGTGTTAGCTGCAGTAGTAGCGCCAAAGATGTTTTCGTTGAAGTGCTGATTTGTTTGCTTTTTTGAAGTGCTTTATTTTGAAGTGCTGATTTGTTTGCTTTTTTGAAGTGCTTTTTTTTGAAGTGCTGATTTGTGACTGATTTCATCCAGCGACCTCCAGGATGGTCACTGACTGATCTCAAAGCCTAAAGTATGAACACCTTCTCATTGCCACCGTGTGCCACACAGCCTAAAACACAAGTACGAAAAGATGCAGGATAACCATGAAGTGACCATAAATCATTTTTTTTCCCTCGCTGTACTCTTATTCTCTCCTGCGCTCTCTGCAGGCCTGCTGTCGGCGGTGGACCTGGTGGAGGTGAACCCTCTGAGGGGTCAGACGGAGGAGGATGTCCGCTCTACCGTCAGCACCGCCGTTGACCTGGTACTCGGCTGCTTCGGCCGCGTACGCGAGGGAAACCACGCGCCGGATTACCACCTCCCCGAGCCTTAATACCAGCCTCTCCTGTGACACCTGAAGGTCTTGCTCATCCCCAAAAGAAACTGAAGGACCAATCAGATTTTTCCCTCCAAAATTCGCAGCTGGTTCATTTCACACAATTCCTGCTGCATGATCTCACCTCTCTGCACGCCTTGAACCAAAGATCTTGTCTTCCTGCAGACGAAGTGTGTGCTCTGATTATAATAGCATCAATTAGCAACTGATCAATCACCTGTTTTCATTATTTTTAATTATTAAATTTATATCTGAAAAAAGTGTTTACTTCCTTATTTTATATAATAAATGGTCAACATGTTTGAGTCACAGCAGAAAGGCAGAGACCGCATGTTTCAGGCAGCACAGGTCAAACCCACCGTGACCTGTCACCCTGTTGGCGTTCTGAGCTGACTGACTCTGCTCTCATTGGCTGACAGTCTGACCCTCAGCAGCAGTTACAAAACTGCCACCGTCACACCACCTCTAATAAAGACAGATGCCATTTTTTCCTCATTTGCAGCAGCATTTTATTCTGATTAGAAACACATTTTCATCAAGTTAAAATGCAAAAGACACATCACCCAACACAACAGACACACAAACAGGAGTGTCAAAGAGACGGCGCGGAGCAGAACCCTGTGAACAAACTGAAAATCAGGACCAGGCGCTCTGATCATCCGGCTGTTGGTACAAAGGGGAGGAGCTTTCCTCTAACCGTAGCATGCACACACTTGTACACACTCAGAGTAGTCGCCCCCTGCTGGCTGCTAGGCAAAACGCAGGTTTAAGAGACAACATCACCAACCTTCAGGACGTCTGCTTGAATTGAAAGGTTTGGAGACAGCAGTGAGCATGCTCAGAATACGCTGAAAGGGTTAAAGAGGAGCGAGAGGTGGTGGTTTGGTGCACGGCGTGCTTTGTTTATCCGGAGTTTGACCTGCAGCGCACGAATGACCTCACAGTTAAATCTCACACGCTCATGTTATTGGTGGAAAAAAGGGGTGTAACCATGACGACGGCTGGACACAGTGAGCGAAGGCTTTAATTTTTCTCTCTGATGGATTTTGGACTCATTTCGGTCACCCTGATTTTCAAAATAAGACCATGAAGTAACTTCTGGAACACAATCATGTCTCACCAAAATAAAGTCCAATCTGGAAAACAGGAACAGGAGCTCTTATTTTGTAAGACTGAATGACAGAAATCATTTTAAAATGAAAGAAAAATTAAGACAGGAAATTTAAAAAAGTTTGACTAAAAATGGACCTTCACCCGAGTTTGTCTGTGAAGTCGTTCAATGTGTTTTTCCAGATATGAACAAACTTTTCCTGTTTTCTGACAAATTTATTGCTCATGTCCTGAATTTTTATTTTTTTCACTTATTTTGGACTAATTTCTGTTGCCCTGCTTTTCAGAATAAGAGCATCAAGTAACTTCATAATGTCTCACCAAAATAAAAAAAGAAAAGAAAAAAAGTGTCTACCAAAAAAACTGGAGCAAGTCAGGCACCAGCATTTTCTCTACTTTCAGAGTGAACGTTCATGGGAATTTTCCTGAAGACATTTTTTGAACTACCCTGACACCGTAACAGCTGCTCTAATGGGATCAGAAAAATTTATGTTTGGGCCCAAGTTTAAGCTTTGATTGTTGCTTTTCTTATTGCCTTTGGACTCATTTCTGCTGCTCTGCTCTTCAGAATAAGAGCGTGCAGCTGATGTGCAGAACAATGTGCCAGAATAAAATCCACTTGGTTACAACAGAAATGAGTCAGCAGCAGAAAGCTTTTCAGACTACAACAAAAATAAAAAATATAAACAGGAAACAGAAAAAAGATTTGCTAATGCCTTCAAACATTGTGTTTTAAAAGAGGAGCCGTTAAAAGGCATTTTTAAAAGCTTTTACATATTAAAAAAACAGAAAACACAGTGAGGAGTAAAAAAAAAAAAAGCCTGAGAGGTGAATCAATGAACTGATCAATAAGACAGCTGAGGCGTTTAAATGAATCCCCTCAGAAAGCAATAAATAAGATCAGTCTCAGCTACGATTGTCTAAAAGAACCAAATAATTCATCGATAGCTTCAGATGATTCTCCACCTTCCTCCTGGTTGATTCTTAGTGATGAAGGTCAAGAGTAATTTGATTCCTCGCCGTCTTTGTAACAGTCATAAAGGTTCAGGAGTGAAAAAGGAGCTGTTCTCAGTCTGTAGTGACTAATTTAATCTGAAGAACAAAGAACGCTGAATGATGAGAGCTTCTCTTTTACAAGTTTCCTCACAAAGAAATACTTTCAGATTTCATCCAAACTGCTGATCAGCTGACCTTTCGACCGTCTTATGCTAGCGTTGTTTGTGTAAATGGACTGAGGTCAGTTTCATAGTTTTAGCTGCAGAGCTCACTTTACGAGCCGTTAGCGACCTCAGGCCAAACTCCATTGAAAATTTGTCGCATTTAACTCTTTTGCTTTAAATTGCCCCTTTTTAACCGCTTTAATCAGCAGAACTCAGTCGATGTAACCAGATCAGTCAGACTTTCCGCTTGTAAGTCGTCAGACTTCACAAGAAGCGTCCTGATTGGATGAAGATGCTTTGCTTGTCCTTAAATGGATTTTCATACAGCGTTCTTTGCTCTTGAGATAAGTTTTAGCTTTTAGGCTGAACACCTGGACAGGTACAGATGTCAGAATGTCGGCATATGATTCTCATTAAAAGAAAAACCAACCAAACACACACACATACACACACACACACACATACACACACACACACACACACACACACCGTAGATAAAAATAAACGTGTCTGATCACATGTGCAGTCACACTCTGCAGCCTGCAGGCAGGAAGCAGAGGAGGAGGAAGACGGCTGGGATGAAGGATGAAGGTCGGTCGTCAGTCGGTCTCATTGAGGCCGCAGCGCCGCCGGAACTCCTGCCCACGTTCGTGGATCCATTTGTTTGATACTGCGGGAAGAACGAGCAGAGAGAGTTTCGCCCAACGAAACAGAATGACGAGTTTTAATTAAAGTCTCAGTTCATGAAAACTGAGCTGAGTTTAAATAAAGCAGCGTGAAGGTTTCACCATCTTTACTCGTTTTGGTGTTTGCTTGGTTTGAACAAATCCCAAAATTAATTCTGTCATTTTCACCACCTGAAACCATCAAACATTGTAAATAACTATCTTCAGATCTGCGGTCAGCTCAGACGTGCAGGTTCAGCGAGAATGTGAACCACCTTCAAATGTTTTACTTTATTATTCATTTTATGCATTTATTTTTTGACTTCTACACGTGTGTGAATATGGTGTGACGACCTCACCCCACTTGTTTCCGAGCAGCACGGGACAGGCGGCATGTCGGGTCCGATAGTCACCTTCTCCACTTGGATACAGGTTGTACCAGAACACCGCTGTCCCCTGGAGAAACACAGTCACATGATGTGTCACATGACACTTCACTGCAGACAAATGATCTAATTTTTGTATTATTGATCAATGGACTGAGAGTCATACAGCACCTTTGCACTCAATTTGAGCACTCAGAGCACTCTCTACTACAAGGCTCATTCACCCAGCCAGACACACATTCATTTCTCTCTCTCTCTCTTTCTCTCACACACACACACACACACGCACACACTGATGGATGCATTGGGGAAAATCGGGATGCTTTGACACATGGACTAGAGGAGATGGGGATCTATCCATTGACCTTCTGATTGGCGTTGATTACAGTAAAAGAAGAGAATAAAACAGTAAAACTTGGGCATCAGCAGGTTGTCATTTTAAACTGATTTATTATATTTCTGCACATTTAATCAGTCAGTTCAGTAAATGAACTGGAACAATAAATCAATTCATTTACAATTTTGGTGTCTCAGACACAAGCTGAGAAGCACAAAAATAACAGAAGCTCTTAGGGAATGTCTACACAAAAAAAATCGAGAAAAGAAAAAATATGAAAAAATATCCCCAGTATATACTGAGAAAATGTCTAAGAAAGAAATATGAATCAAATGCCTTCCACATCCACATAAAAATCTGTTTTATGATGAAGTTTTGCATTTTTTTGTATTTCATTGACAAAGCAAAGACTTTGTGTCTGACCTTTTTTCTGATTTAGGACTTTATGAAACACAGATGGTGTTTTTGAGGTATGACGATGATCAAAGCGAGCAGTTTTACCTTTTTGGGCCTGACGGCCGCTCCGACATCAGTGAAGACGGTGGCGCCCCCTGCCTGCACGTCGGTCATCTGCAGCGGGAAGGAGGAGACAATGAGCGGCAGCGGGACACAGCAACAAGTTCAACACAAAGAGATGTAAAGCACTGACGTAAAGCAGCCATGTGGCAATCCGGTTCCCCGTGCCCAGCTCCTCGAAGGCGTCCGGCTCGTCTTTCTGAAACAGGAAGTGCACACGGGTCAGCTGATTAATATATATCTTTAAAAAAACCTGATGTCTAAATAAATGATTAACATGTTTAAAAAGTATGAACAACATCCAATAAATTATGATCAAAGATAAAAATAATACCCTCATGTCAAAAATCTTGTTAAAATGTCTAAAAACATTTTAATTAAAGTTTCTTTTAAAAATCCATGAAAAGTGGTGCATAAATTCATATTTATCAGTTTATTTCACGATAAATATTTCTCGAGTCCTTTGTTCTTTATTCAGTTTTATTTACCCGGCCGAAGTCGAAGTGCGGCTCGTACTGTCCTCCAACGCCATAGTTAGCCACCTGCACGAAACCCAGTCGAGAAAAGGTGACATCACAGATTTATCTCTGCTGCTCGTGTTTAGTTATCTTTGAATCCAGGTGAGACACTACCTGCAGGTCCTCAGCTGTTTTCACATTCAGCCCTGTGATGTCCTCGATCATCTGGTTGATCTTGTCCACCACGGGATGTTCGTATGCTCCGAGCCAGGCGCTGAGAGGACAGAGAGGACACAGGGTCACTACTGAGGTCAGAACGGGAACACAAGCTGCAGCGAGGAGAGCACGGCGAGCAGACGGGAACGAGGCGGGGAGACACCGACACGTTTCTAAAGTGGCTCCTTTACGGAGAGAAATTAGTGCCAATAAAAAGGAGACAAGCTTTCAAAGACAAAAACATTGATGACAGAGCGCCACCTGACAGCGACTTCACCTTTGACGTTTGTTTTCATGACAACAGCTAAAAGGCAGAAAAGCATGAAGGAAGAGACTCCGCCCCAACAAGTGACCACAGGCTGTGAATAAAGATGGACACCATGACAATGAGCTCAGATACATTTAAATAAAGACACATCTCTGCTGCCACTATCTTCGAGGACTCTGACACATCTACCAAATTTACCTGAATAAAACTGTACAAGGAAAAACTAAACATGAATTTCTTTCCAGCGTAAGCCTGAAAAGAGATTCGATATTCTGACTAATGGAAAACCGTCTCTCATCAGTTTGTGACTGATTGGTATGTGATGCTATGAATGATCCATGTGGCCTTGACTGATGGCTGCTGTAGATAAAATACTGTGGAGGCGCCTTTAGATGCCTCCACAGTATTTTATCCAGAGCAGCCATCAGTCTGATGGCTGCTCTGGATAAAGTGCTGTGCAGGCGTGTGGGATTCTGGAGGATCTACGTCCATCTTTACAAACAGTCTGTGGTACGTTCTTTATCTCAGTCGACCTCTGAGCATTTGTGGGACTGAACCAAATAAGCCTGCAGCAGCTGAGTACCTCTGGTGTCCAGCTCTTACCTCTTGGAGACTCTGTAATGGGCCGTGGTCAGTTTGCCTGTCTGGGGGTCATGCACCGTGGCACGTCTGAGCTACTCCCCAATTATATATTTATACAGAGAGAGACAGAGAGAGGACAGAGAGAGGAAGATCACTATCCACACAGAGACGGTGCAGTCAGGGAGGCAGCACGAGCTTCAAACTTCAGTCAATGCTCAAATAAACCCACTTTATTAGGTACGCCTGCAAAGCCCACAAATCTGACGGTGTCTCGGCATCCTGTTGTAATCTCTGCCATGAAGAGTTAAAGAGCTCTGAAGGCAAAAAAAAAGTCTAACCCCGGACCAACAAGTGTACCTAATAAAGTGGGCACTGAGTGGATGTGGTCAACACTGAGATGAGACCTCAGTTTGAATCTGTTCATTTCCAGCTCCCTGTAGCTTTGTTTTTCTGATCCCACACCTCGGTGCAGCCGCTCAGTTCATCCTCTGCCTGAAACAGGCTGTTTAAGCTCCTCCCCCTTTCAGACAAATTTCCTGATTCACAAACAGAAGGTCTGAAAAGCATAAGGCTCAATATCCTGCCATAATTTGAGCTGAAAATAATATTTCAATCTTTCCTAGTTTTTTTTCTTCAATGTTTTGCAGCACTGAAATGAAGTAGTTATAAAGTAACTATGTAGAGCTGAGCAGTGACCACAGCAGGATTAAACACCAACTACACAGGAACTACAAAGTAACAGAGTAAAAAAAATTCAAATACATACAAACTTTATGCTCTGTGTCCACACAAAGCATTTTTTTAATACTTCCTATGAAGACCCCATGAAGCACAATGACACATTAAAGACTGTTTCAACACTTTGACATGTTGGGAAAAAGTCTGAGTTTGGAATGAGCAAAAAAAGCTTTATTTTGAAACTTTTGCAGACACTCATTATTTTATATGAACATCCACCACCGGGACAGGAAATGCAGAGGAAATAAGGAGAAGAAGAAGAACACTTTAGCTTTTGAGACATGAATCCTCCTACTGCCTCCACAAAAACATTAGAGACACGGAGACTTAAATCTTTGGCTTGCGTTCCCTGAATGAGTGAAGAAAACAAGCAAAGGCTTAAATCCCGGCGAGAGCAGAAACACTGACAGTATGTTTGATGGAAAAATGTCTAAAAGACACTGATCACAGATGTTTAAAATCATTTTCAGGCTTATATCCAATATTTTGAAGATAATTTGTCGTTTTTGTTCATATTTACCACCTCCTGTGCCAGTGAAACAAAAATAAAAACTCTCCATATTCAAAGAAAATAACTGTTTTAACAGTTTCAGCCATTCTTTCCTTTGATGCTGCAGGACCTTCTTATACACCTACCTGCATTTACTCCCATGTGGCCTTTCACACCTGTTCAGATGTGATTTATTGAGCTAATAAAAATGAGAAAGTCCTAATTTAAACTCTCTGTGCTGCAGCTCCCCCTGGTGGGAGGACAGAGGTAAAGCCAACTTCTTAGCAACAAATAGATAAAATTAAAAGTTTAGGGATCTGCTGCTGTTTTATAATTAATAAAATAATTTACAACGAATGAAAGCTAAGAGCATCATGGACATTAAAGGACATTTAAAGACTCTTTAACCATTTAAAAAAAAAAAAAACTTTTTACCCAGAATACGAGAACAAAAATCCAGGATTGTCCAAGTGTCTTCCTGTTAAACTCTGTGCTGTTTGAGAGACTGTAAACTTTAAAATCCGGCATAGATTGGTCCAAAACATAAAAACTCCTCTTGGTTTTTAAACACTGATAAGCTCCAGTCTGCAAAATAAGAGCTTATTCAAGTATTTTCTGCTATTAATACTTATTGATTCTTCCTTATGTGAAATTTAAATGTAGTAAAACATACTTTGAGGAATTCAGTAAAAGAAGAATCAGACTGTGGAGGGAAAAAAAAAAATCTTTTAAAAGGATCAGTCGGACTTTTCTGCTCTTGCCAGGATGTCCGCCATCACAGAGGGGGGAGGACAGGGTGGCGTTGGGGGCATAGAGGTGAAGTCCACCCCGCAGACGCTTCTTGGTGCCCCGGTAGCTCTTACCTCTTACTGATGCGGTAGTGGGCCGTCTCCAGCACGCCGGTAACAGGGTTGGAGATGGTGGCTCGACGGAGCTGTGGAGCCAATCGGCCGACAGTTACAGGGAGACACAGACCGACTCCCCGAAGCACCGACTAACGCCTACCGACACGACTGAGGAGGCTCGCAGCACTGACCCGGATACAGGACGACCCCGAGTACAGTTACCTCATTCGCACTCGTTTCACCTTTAAATCCGGTGCATTTACACTGCTTTAGTTTCCTTTATGGCTCAAATATGAGGCTTGTGTCTTCAAAATTACACAGTAACTTTCCACTAAAATTAATTCAGCAACTCTACAGTAACTTTATCGGAATTTTAGAATAACTTAACCAGTAATTGTAATATAATTAACCAATAATAATTATGCATTTACTTCCCAGGAATCTGATGGTAAATTCGGAGTAATTTTTACTGGAACCTTCAAACAGCATGTGCTCTGAAAGTGAGGTCATGGGAGCTTCTGTGGATGCAGGTGTGTGAGATTACATTAACTTCCCAGTAATGGTACATTACACAACTTCTAACTTATTTTTATTTAGTTGTTATATTTTTCCTTTCTCTGTCAGACATTTAAGTGAATTAGTGCATTTCTAATGAGGTAAACATTAAAATTTGGTTCTTGTTTAGGGATAATTTAGAGTCTGATTTATTGAACTGTTTTTACTCTTTAAACCTTTTTTGGCTGTTTTCTGACTGATTTATTGAGTGATAAAATGAGATTTTCCATCTCCTAATGGAAGAAACATTCTGAGACTGTTTTCCCTCCAGTGTCCAGATTTATACCTGCATATTTAATATACGCCTATTTAATGAGATAATCTCACTGGTTTGTTTATGCAACCAATAAAACAAACAAACTACGTTAAAATGTAAGTAATCATCTGAGTGAGCTTCAGGAGTAAATAAAAATATACGGGTATTTATATTTTTAAGTTCCTGTCTGCACTCTGGTGGTTTGTACAGATGAGTTTGTTTGAATTAAAGAACATTTAATTCATAAAAACATGCAGAAATGTTATTTTTTCCTCACTGATCTATAAGGTTCAAAAAGAAAATTTCCAAAATCATTTAAAAACCTTTTTCCACTAATATCTCATCCCAAGGAATTTTGAACCAAACTTTAGTCAATCTAAACAGTTTGAAATGTATAAAAAATGAATGTATGTATTCCCTAATTTGACACATTAAAATTTAACATTTAACAAAATGTTATATGAACATAGGACATGAATTTTCTTAAACTGGTTAATCATCTGGATGCAGTGAACAGCACAGATTACATGAGCACGACTGACTGCAGCTGATAATCTGACGATATTTTAGGCAAACCGTCATCTTTTCACCAACCAGCAAACACGTGCGTCTCCAGATTTGTATGCAGATGAAGTCTCCATGTAGTCGTCGTCCTATATTCAGGCCAGCAGGAGCCATAAAATCGAAAGCTCTGAATATACGACAGTTTAGGGGTGGAATTGCAACAATAAGTACGACGGTACAGCGACACATCACGACGTGTGCTAAGACAGCAAGATTCGTGTATTTATTATGATTATCATCCAGTTTTAATATTCCGACAGCTGTCCAATTAATTTTTCAACATTTTCCACCCCGTGACTTTCTTGTTCTTCACCTGAGTTCTTTCCTCTCCATCATTTGACAAGCTCCACCTGCAGAAGTCACGCAGTCATGACTGTTAGGTCAGGTTGGCGGGGGGAATAAATAAAATATTAATATTGAGCACCAGCGCATCGCTACGTTTTCGGGGGCAAATATTATATATTGATATTTAGCTCCACCTAAACCATGAAAGGTTCATGGTGGAAAACATGAACTGCTGGAGTTTTTATGGCGTCCGAGCTCCAGATAAACTCTCCAGCAGTGCGTGAGTTAAAGTTCCTGATGCTCTGACTCACCCTGGGTTTGGCCAGCTCTTTCACCTTCTCCATGTCTTTCTCTGACACGATGTTGTGGTAGCGGACAATGTGGGGGCTGTCCCACTCGTCTTCCTGCTTCACCGGACCAATCACGTAGCGCGGGTGCCGGTTGTTGTCATGGTAGCGGCAGAAGAGGCGGCTCTGCCTGCGAGGAGTCTGAGAAGATGCAGAAGTTAAAGCGACACTAGTAAGTAAACACCTCTCAGATGTGAGTTTGTTTCACCCGCCTCACCAGCTTGATGCCTTCACCGCGACACAGCTGCTCGTACTTCTTCCTCTCAGGCAGGTAGTCGTCTTTGCTCTCCCTCCTCTGCCTCTTCTTGTCTTCTTCCTCTGCCTCCTTCTCCTCCACCTCCACCTTCTTCTGTTTCGCCAACTGGTACTCAAAGTATTTCAGGTTCCCGTTGGCTCGCTGGTGTGCTGGATCTAAGGGGAAGACAGAGAACGTCAGGTCAGTTAAATTTTAAAAATTCTGTATAAAACCTCTCCGATCACATAATGAAAGTTACTCATGTGGAAGGTGTGGGATTTGGAGTTCTCCAAGGCAGTTAGCTGGGGCCACATATATGTCTTCCATCTCTTAACCCTTTGTTCTATTACTTCTAAAGTTAATCATTATGCCGATGATACCACATTATACACACTAGCAACAGCACCACATGATCTGACTGCCACCTTCAAATATTACTGAAAAATGGAGCTTTAAAAACAAACTGATACTAAACACATCCTCCGAGGTCTTTTCATTTCATCATATTCTCGAAGATACGAGCAGGAGCTTAATGTCCATCCATCCCCCCCATTTTGTCCACTTATCTACAGTTGGATCATGGTGGCAGCGACAAAGCAGGGTATTTTGCATCCTTTCTCCCCAATGATGGTTTCCAGGTTCCTCTTGGGAAATCCTGAGGCATTCACAACCCAGATAAGATATATAATCTCTCCAGCAAGTTCTGAGTCTCCTTGCAGCCGGACACACACAAACACATATGTAGGAGCAGCAGCTTTACTCTGAGCTCCCGAGCTCCTCACCCTAACTCTTTGGGAGAACCATGAAATCCCTTCAAGGGAAGCTTATTTCAGCCACTTGTACTCATGGTCCCCTTTACCTCAGTCACTACCCACAGCAAGTGACAGATGCTTCAGTAACCTTACAGAGTCAACTTCATATTATACTTTATTTGGGCTGCAGATCATTAATTCATCAACATACTGCAATAGAGTCGTACTATTAGTCAGTGATTCCAAACTTCTTCTTAGTGCATCAGCCTCACAGTAGCCATGACACAAGCAAGTGTGTGCATAACCTTTCCTGTGAAAAGTAAAGGTAAACCAGCACTGGCTGTCAGGGTGAACTGGAACACTGAACAAAAGCATTCACCAAATCTACCACAGAGAGCCAGCAAGCATCAGGAGGCACCTGAAACAGGACAGTGTTGGGGAACATTGGGGGTTCTCAGCTTTACAGCTGCATTTACTTTTATTTAAATCCTGCACAAATCTCCACTCTGCAGGCTGATCTTTATCATCAATTTCTTAACAGGGAAAACTGGTGCGTGCACCAGAGAGTTGTCAGATGGAGCAATTAATCCTGCTTCCCTTAAAGACTCAAAAACAGGGGTAAAACTGGCAATGGTCTCCTGACTTAATGGGTTTTGCGATTGGTGAAGGCTATAATCAAAATCCCAAGACACTCAGGGCAACAACACTTCTCCCGGCCAGAGAGGTTTTTTCATTTTGTTTGCTGAGCTCTGACTGAACTAAACCGTCTGTTTGGGTCTCTGCTGCATGTCTGCAGGTACTAACCAAGCTCCAGCAGCCTCCTGGTGAACTCCAGTGCTCTCTCCAGCTCCCCCTGCTGGTACACAGAGTAGCTCAGGTAGTCGAGGACGGTGACGGCATCTACAGCCGCCGACGTCTCGCCTTGGTCCAGCTGCCTCAGGGCCTGAGCCATCCACAGCTCAGTGTGGTAGTAATCCGCATCTGAGTATGCCACCTTCCCGAGGTCGTAGCAGTCGTCCACTGTCAGAGTGCTCAAGGAGGAGGAGGTGGAGGACATGCCTGAGGAGGCGAGAGAGGAGCATTAGGTCTGTAAACTGAGCAGGAGTATTTTTAACTGCTTATTAAAGCCTGAGCTGTAAGTTTACATTTTAAGGTAAATTATTTTCAGCCAGCCAACCGAGAATAAAGAAACATTTCTGGTTCAAGTTCTTTTCCCTCCTGAATGCAGTTTTGGCTCTAAAATCAGACTGAAATGCTTCTTTCCATCAGAAAGAAACAGCATCAAATCCAGAAAGAGTCCGGGAAAGTCCGGAGTCAGGAAAAATATGCTCAGAAACCTGTGATTCTGGGATTATATTTTGTGATTTTACCCTATAAATACATTTTTCCATATAAACTCAAAGTCACAGTTCTTTCCTTTAATCATGATATTTGCGTGGCAGTGTTACTGGGTCACGTGTAAACTGAGGGGGAAGCAGGAGGGTCTGCAGACCTGCAAGTTCTCCAGTGGAGATGGCGTTGGTGTCCAGCTGGTAGGTGTCCTGTAGTCTCATCAGAGCTTTGGCAGCTCCTGTCTGGTCATCATCGTTGGGGAAGTACTGCCTCTGGATGGTGAGGTTGGAGATGAACACTGAAATACCACAGAAGAAGAAGAAAACAGTCAGACAGAAGATGAAGCGCAAAATTTAAATGATCAAATGCTGGCAGCTTGTGCTCCTCTCTGAGGTTGGCATTGCCTTCAGGTATATTTTGTGTCTTAGAGCTAAGTTAGTAAAACTGAATGTAAATAAAGTAGATTCTGAAATGAGTCCTTCACAGTTTAAGGTGTTTTTATGAAATCAGGACTATTTAGCGGATGTTACTATGTGTTGCAGATCCTGAGAAAAGAGAATCTAAAAAGTGCTTTGATGCTTTACGCCACAGATCCGCTGCAATAAATCTTTAAGTTTCTGCTGCTTGATTTAAATGCCTTTTAGACAGAAATATCATCATTTATCTTAATTTCTAAACCTCTTTCAAATATTCTGCACACAATTTTAAGGAATCACGCTCATCTCAGCCGTGTTAAGAAGTCTGACTGAAAACAAGAGGATCAGAAGACGTTAGGATCAGCCAGGAAACTACCAACAACTTCCAAACTGCTCAGCAGTTTTTGGATAATAAAGGCTGCCGACTCCAGAGTTAGACTATGCAATTTCTAGAGAAACTGTGGTGAGATTATTGGTACTGCCAAACTTTGTCTGTAAATAGCTTGACTAAAAAAGCTGAAGGGAAATATGTGAGTCAAGTTTGTACAAACGAGCAGCTGCAGCAGAAGATGGAGGTGGAGAGAACCTTCTTTTAAAGTCTTTTGCTGTTCTTGGGTGTGTCCACAGTAAAGCACAGTCAGGGACACAGATTGGTTTAAAGAGATTAAATCGACTCCTCCACACCTGCTGAGAAACGGCTCAAACTCAAAACCGTATCCACTTACCTTAAAAAGCATCCCAAAAAGCTGCTCTACAGTAAATGCGATCACAGGAGTGAGAGCGAAAAAAAAAATGTCCCTTTCTGCTTCTGTCCAAAAATCCTACAATAAATTATAATGGATGTCTAAGAGTCAGTTGGATGGCACTTCTCCAGATCAGAGAGTGTTCTGGCGCTGACGGAGGCAGAGTGAATCCTGGGAGGTTCACTGGGCTTCTGACCTGATTCTGCTATTGGTTGTGTTTAATGTTCCAGCTGCTGGAACACACTCATTTCCCAACATCTGGATGAAATAAAGTAGATTTTATCTCATCTGATCAAATTTTGGGAGAGCATACCATCAGACATGTCGGTGAGCACCAGGCTCTCCAGCTCCCCCCACTCTGTGTTCAGCCTCTTCATCAGTTTGAAGGCGTTCACCGGGTTACCCAGGAAGCCTTCAGGGTCCTTAGTGGCAGCAGCCGAGAGGATGTCCAGTTTGTCCGCCCACCTGAACACACACACAAAAAACAAAAAATAGAAATGTCTGTTAAGAAAACTGCTTAAAAATATGATTTTCAGTCCTCTGAGTAAAAGCTGTTTGGGAGACACCAAAATTGTCTAAAAAGGAAAACCAGATGCAGATGTTTAACACCCCGTTTCATTAACACTTGGGTTCCTGTCTCAGTGCGAGGAAGAAGTTTAATGGCGAGCAGCGCCTCTCACTTTTTGATCTGCTCCAGTTTGTTCTCCTCCGCTTGGATGTAGTCCTTCAGGGATATGACCAGGTCCTTCTCTGAGAACACCAGGTCCGTCATCTGGCCTGTAAAAAAAGAAAAAAAAAGAAAAGAGAATAAATATAATAACAGAGAAGAGAAAGAGAGGATGTGGAAGGTGAAGGGAACTAGGAGACTGGCTCCAGCAGATTCCAGGAACGATATCTGAGACCTCTGTCCAGAAGAGCGCAGTCCTGGGAGCCTGGAGGAGGACAAAGACCGCCCGCAAGGCGAGTATGCATGTGCAAATTATCCTGCTGAAAGAGGCCACAGCCATCAGCAAATACAATTTCCATGAAAGGGTCTACATGGTCTGCAACAAGGACCCAGGACACTGCCCCTGCTGGCTTGCCTTCTTCTCATAGTGAATCCTGGTGCCAGGTGTTCCCCAGGTAAGCGACACACATGCATCCAGGCATCCACGTGACATGAAAGAAAATCTGATTAATCAGACCAGGTCAACTTCTTCCATTGTTCTGAGGTTCAGTTCATGTGTCCATTGTTGGACAGGGGTCGACATGGGCACCCTGACTGGTCTGCAGCTATGCAGACCCATACACAGCAAACTGTGATGCACTGTGCATTCTGACACCTTTCCATCCAAACCAGCAGTAACTTTTTCAGCAGTTCGAGCTACAGTAGCTCTTTTTCAATCAAACCACACAGTCTAGCCTTCGCCCCCCCCCCCCACATGAATCACTGAGCCATGACCCTGTCGCTGGTTCACCACTGTTCCTTCGTTGGACAACTTTTGATACATACTGACCACTGCATACTGGGAACACCCCACAAGAGCTGCAGTTTGGAGCTCTGACCCAGACGTCTAGCCATCACAATGTGGTCCATGTCAAACTCACGCTAATCCTCACGCTGCCCATTTTTCCTGCTTCCTCAACTTTAAGGAAAAATGTTCACTTGCTCCCTGATATAGCCCACCCACTAACAGCTGCTGCGATGAAGAGATAATCAGTGTTACCCACTTCACCTGCCAATGGTCAAAATGTTATGCTTGATCATTGCGTATACGCCCACCGAGTGAGTGCTTCAGTAGGACTATCTGTGCAACATGATATAGGTGACTTAATAAAGGAGGAAAACAGACTTGATAAACTCACCAATGGAGGTGAAGAAGTCATGAGCCGAGCAGGAAGTGAAGAGGAGGAAGTGGATCAACCACCATGGACAGAGTGTCATCCTTCCTGCAGACAGATGGACAGAAACAGAAAAATCAGACGGTCCCCAAAATCAGTGCTGAGCCCGCCTGCCTCACAGCAATGCAATACAACAAATAGACAAAAATGATCATAAAGACACAAAACTTACCATAGATGCAAAAAACATCCATGAAGAGTAAAAAAAAAACTTTAAAGGCACACAAAAATACCACAAAACACACACTCACAAAATGAATACAAACCAAAAATACCACAAAAAACAAAACAAAACAAGAAAAACGGTGACAAAAATAAAATAAATACAAAAAACTAACACCTGCCTGCAAACCAGCACACAGACACTTGAAACAGGTGAGTTGCTCCTGTTACAGGTTACAGTGTGGAGCAATGATGTGGTCTCACACAAAAGGTGAGGTGATCTTCACCCTGGTTTCATGTGGATCAGTGTGAGTCTGTGGAGGCGTCTCTGCTTCACACAGCAGTAATTCAGCCCGGAGAACACAATAACTTGGACTAAATGTGTCAGAGAGCTTCTGGCCTCGCTTGCAACAGGCGGGCCAGCATGAAATAACACACCAGTGCTTTTGACAAACACACTGAGATGAGGCTCCACAGCTGCACACGGACACACTCTGGCCCGACGACAGGAAGCAGCGCCAAGAAATGAGGCGCCGCAGCCTGTGACTGCACGCCTCTGCTTAAAGAGGCCCCGGCCTGATTGCAGCACCACTCAACAGGAGAGGACTTCAGCTACAGCCACAGGTAAACCCAAACCTGCATACCAAGAGCAGCTCTTCAGGGCTCACGTCCTTCTTTATCTGACACACAGCGCTCTGATCATCCTCTGAGCTGAGAGGACACCTTACAGGTGTGCTGCTCACGAATACTGCTGATAAAAAGCTGGACAGGTCCAGGTCAAACAGCCCATATAAGGCTGTCCCCTCTCTGTGACGTCACACAGATCCCAGAGTGAAAAAGCTGTGACACACACAGTGTTTGCAGCAGCTTTTCCTACAACATCCAGCACTGGGACGGGATATAACAAAAGTGACCCACCAACCCGCTTTAATTTCACTTCTGAGTACTGAGCAGATAGACCTGTGCTGGACTCACCTGTGCTGCAGGATCTCCGCCGGCAGCTCGCAGACTGCATGAACATTACTTGGGTCTGAGCAGCACCGTGTGTGACGCCAAGGCTACTGCCGCCTCAGGTAAAAGTTACGAGTCTCCGCCAAAGAAGTTTCCAGATACCCAGACCCGTCACCGCTGACAACTTCCGGTTAAAAAGTGGACGCAGCGGGGGGATTTCCTCTGCTTTCACCGTGTTTGTGTCCGACTTCAGCCCGAAAACAGCAGCGCTCAACTCGGGTCCCAATATGCAGCACCGACCTCCGTAGCCTCCTCCAGAGCCAAGCTGGCAGCACAGACCTCTCCTCTTCCTCCGCTTTCCCGGCTTCCTCTACCGGCAACACGGCGGCGCCTCCGCCTCCTGCTGGACTGGAGGCCTCCACTCTCTGTTCGTCATCAGTCTATTTACCTGTTTTAATGTGCTAAATACTGTTATATATGTGCTGCTTACTCATCTGTTGTATGAAATAATATTTCTAGCAGACATGCCGTTATCTGTGGATCACTCAATTAAAAAGTGTCTTTATAACACAAACGCAAAAAATAACACAAAAAATGGGTGCAACAACACAAATTGACCAGAAAGACTCACAAGGTGACCACAGTGGCACAAAACAACCCACAAAGAGACACAAGTGAAGAAGAGCAATTAAATAAATCAACACACAGATAGAAGCTCATGGAGTTAAAGATGACTTTTACAGGGATATGTGTGAAATCTGCAGAAGAACTCAGAAAGCAGGAGACACAAAGCAGGACACGTGTGCTGTGACGGGCTAAACTTTATTGGAAACACTGCCAGTAAACGGTGACCTGTGTGGGGCAGAGGTCACACTGATCATCATTCTCCACACACGCGCATTTACAACACGTACAAATATTGTACACCAAAAGTTAGTGTGTCTGAAGAAGTGTGCAAAAATACAGCTTCAAAGTGCTTCTATGTACAGGTGAGCAAAGGTGAGTACAGGTGAGCGTCATCGTCTGTGCTCCTTGTCTGTAGAAAGCATCATGCAGAGGACTGAAGAGGTGTCACACCTGTAGGAATAAAAAAACAAAACTTTCCGCAGGTAAGAAAAATACGTCACCCTGTGGGTCAAAAACATCCTATTGTGTGATCTGGGTAACAGCGTCAGTGTTTGGAAAACATCATCACCACGGGAAAGAAGTTGAAATGTGTCATAAGAGAAAATAATTACTTTAAGAGCAAATTAGAAATTTTCCAAACTTTAAAACATTCCTGTAAGTAAAAATCTGCAGAAAACAGAAACTTTACAGAAAAATTAATCTCTGACATAAAAAGTCACAACATTCATCTCAGAAATGCTGAAAAAGTAAAATAAAAAAAGTCTGAACTGAATTTGATGCAAGAAGAAAATCTGCTTTTTTCATTTACAAAAAATAAATATATATTTTTTAATTTTTTTTTAACATTAAATCTGTAAAATTTCCCAGAAAATAAGGAAAAAAAAGTGGATTTGTGAAATAAAAAAGAAAAAACAAAATAAAGTAGGAAGAAGAAAATGTGAATATTGAGCAGTTCCTTCTGCAGCTCTGAGCTCAACATTTATTCAGGTTTTATTTCATTATCCAGAGTTTTCTGAGCGGTTTGAGTTGCATGAATAATTTTCACGTTAACGTAAACCGGGATGACGCGCGTGCTGCTTTTCCCCATCAGCGGCCTGATTTTCGCAGCAGCACCGACGTCACTTCACCTGCAATCGGATGGTTACAGGCGAAAACAGAGGAAACTCTGACGTCAGCAAACACTAAGTTTTAGGGGCGGTTCCGATCGGTCAACCGAGAGCAGGTGGTGCCTTCACTGCCGTTAGGATATTTTGCAGCTATTTCTGCAACTCTGTGCCTGCGGGCTCAGGGGCGGCGGCCGGATCAGTTTGGGTTTCTTCAGTAGCGCCCCTCCGCTCCTCTTCGTGACGGCGGCGGTGACGGAGTAGGAGCGTCCGTGCATCATGCGGGCGTTGAGGCCGTTAGCCATGGAGAAGGACTTGAGGTGGGACTTTAAAGCCAGTGGGAGGGGCAGCGTGTCGACCAGATGGACCGGAGTGCAGGAGACGATGGAGCGACAGCAGAGGTCCTGAAGACTCAGCACTGACACACAGAGGACAACTAATCAGGTAACAGTAATCAATCAATCAATCAATCAATCAATCACTGGCTTCAGTGACAGTCTGAACAACCCCCTCTGCTACTTAACTGACCAGTATCCCAGAAGTTTCACTGACATGATGCTAAACTCTCATTAAAGTGTTCTTTTAAATCTTTTGAGCAGTATATTTACAGAATAAAGTATGATATGTAAGGTTTAACGATTTTAGAAAAAAGTTTTAAATTTTTGGATACATATCTAAATATTTTAGGACTAAATTGATTCAATTTTAGGGATAAAGTCATAAGAAAATAGAGAAAAATATTTAAAGAATAAAGTTACATTTAAGAAATAAAATCATATTAAAAAAAATATTTTAGGAATAAAGTCACAAAATTATGAGAAAATGCTCTAATATTTCAGGAATGAAGTGATAATATTTTATTAATAAAGTGTAAAGAAGATGTAAAGAATATATAAATAACATCTCAAAAATAAGGTGATAAGATTAGAAAAAAGTTAGAATATTTCAGGAATAGAGCCAAAATATATCAAGAATAATTAATATTGTAAGAATAGAGTCATAGGGAAAGTGATATATGAAGAATAATGTTGGAATATTTAGGTGTACAAACAAACTAAAATGATGATAAAGAGATGAATCAGTGATTCTGCGTGAACACTACAGAGCCTCCAGCAGAGGTCAGCGCAGAGCTGAGAGCAACATGTTCAGGGTTCAGGAGGAGCTGAGCAACCTGCACGAAAACCAAGCAGCTCCCTGGACCCTGAAATGTAACCACAGACCAACAGGTGAGGAGGAGGGGGCGGGACTAATGTCAGACCTTTGTTGGGCCTCCACAGGCGCTCCATTCCATGTCTCATCAGGACGATTCGTGCAAGCTCCGTGAACGACTCTGTGATGTTGAAGTTGCACAGTGGGCTGACTTCGAAGAAGGTGACACCCAGCTTCTCAGCGTACACCTGCGCCTGCTCTGTAGTCACCTGACGCTTGTAGGCCAGGTGGAGACGGTTCCCAACAAGGATTTTAGGCACCCCTGGGGCATGCTGGGTAAGCAGGAAACAGAACGAAGATTGTAACAAATACCACTTAGTTTGTGAAAGATTTCTCTTTAGTTATTTTGATACTGATTTGCATCATTAAGCATATTCAGTGTTACAGGTGTCACTACACTGATCCATATTTACACAAACAACACACAACAGAGGGAGCAGAAGCAAACACAATGAAGAAGCAGCTTTACACACAGTGAAACATGAAAAGTCTAAAAGCCTGAAGGTCTCAAGTGTTTCAGTGAGCGTGGGTGGTGGTTGTGACATCACTGTCAGCCTGTTAAATGTGAATGATGAAGAGCGTGCTGACTGCAGGGAAACATCGTAGAAACTGCATGGGAAACCGACTATCGCTAACCTCGTCGATCTCTTTGATCCACCTGTCGATGCCGTCAAAGGACCAGCGGTTGGTGATGTCATATACCAGAATGACCCCCTGGAAAACAGACAAGCAGAATCAGGATCATTTTGAGAGAATTTACAGGAAGTGGTTGAAACTTATCGACTCCCATGTTAACACTCCCATGTTAAAAATCTACAGCAGAAATAAGCATATTTACAGCCAGATTTCTGCTTCATAAAGTGGGTGGGGTGTGTGTGTCTATAATTCACCTGTTTAAACTTTATTAAAGCTTGTATCATTAGGGGCGTGGCCTTGGCTGCAGCTGTGAGTACACCGCAGGTCATTACCTGCTTTCTCTGACTTTACGCAAACCACAGATTCAAGATCAGCTTTTAGCCTCGCCGTGGCAACAGTCTCACTGTTACCATGGTGATGTCTCCTCTGTTGCCACTAATAGCCTGATGAGTGATGACAACAGCGCAGCATTATTTGGAGAGAAGCGCTGGGAAGATAACAAAGCAGCGTGTTTTGGAGGTGTGGGATGAGTTTTCTCACACTGCCTTCCACTGCTGCGTCTCTGTGAGAGTCACACGCCTGAAAGCATCACAGACAGCGAGTGGCTTCATTTTCAATCAGAGACCGCGCACAGCTCCGACACGTTTGAAATAACCCAGCTGACATATTCAGCAAATAAACTGAACTCATGTTTTTATACCCAAATGTGAGCAGGACTCTCTGAGCATTCAGAAATTAATCAAGCAGACTGTAACCTAATGAGCTTCTTGAACTTAGTTCCATTTCAAAGTAACCTGGAAGAACCTCCAATAAACAGTTTCATACAGTTATTACACTGAATGCAGGGCTGGTATAATGGGGATACCTGCCCCATCAGTTTGATTTTAGAGCTACATGGGAAAAGATGAACAGGATCCTTTTTTCAGCATGAACTGAGAAAGTTAAAATAAAGGTATTCAAGCTGTTTCATTGAATTGTAGCTTTAAGGGTGGCATGGTGGAGCAGCAAGAAGGCCCTGGGTTTGAGTCCACCATCTAGCCTTTCTGTGTGGAGTTTGCATGTTCTCCCTGTGTATGTGTGGTTTTTCTCCAGGTTCTCCGGCTTCCTCCCAAAGTCCAAATACATGCAGTTATTGGGGTTAGGTTACCTGGTGATTCTAATTGCCCATAGGTGTGAGTGTGAATGGTTGTCTGTCTCTCTGTGTTAGCCCTGTGACAGGCTGGCAACCTGTCCAGGTGTACCCTGCCTGTTGTCCTATGACAGCTGGGATAGACTCCAGTCCCCCGTGACCCTGAATTGGATTGGCTGAAGAAGATGGATGGTATTTTTACGTTTTGTGCCTCTTATGACATCATAACCAGTTTAGTTTTCTGGAAGAAATTAACTTTTGTTTTGTTAAAGCTACAAAGCTGGAAGGCAGCCATTTCCTGATTTTTAACAGACTTAGGTGAAAAGTCTTTAATATTATTTTGTTATTGTGGAAGCCTGGTACAATTCAAATCTCATTTTGCAGGCCTTCGTTAAAAGACCTTATGAAGGAAAGACAAACCTACTGAGGAATCCTGAGTGGAAACATGCGGGTTAATTCCTTAATGCCAGAGGGTTAGGGTCGTATATCAGAACTTTATCCCGCCCCATAAAAAAGCCATCGCCTGCTTTATAGCAGCCAAGCCAGGAAACACAGAGCCAATCGTTCTGCTTTTGTTGCGAAACAACAAACTTTCTCCACGCAGATTTTATGTCCTGTGGTCACTGATATTGTTCATGGAGTTCATGGAGGGGTTTGGTCCTGTTAACCTCAAATAACTGCCTGTGGATGTTACCAAGGTGATACCGACTGGAAAGACTCGTCTAAGGTTACGGCCCTTTTTCCCAGAAAAATTCCCAACTTTGAAGTAATTGAATAATAAGGGCTGGTCGGGGTTAAATATGTAAGCTGTGCAGTCCATCTTTGGAACATAGGCAAGTCTCACAAACCTTTAATCAATCAGCATGCAGCGTGCAGAGCTACTTCTCTTTGCTTGGTGCACTCTGTTTACCTGTGCTCCTCTGGAGTAGGATCTGAATATGGTACAGAACCTCCCCTGACCCGACGTGTCCCTGAAACAACACGGACAATAAGAGGTTAAAGGTTGAGATGACACGTTTAAAGTCAGTTCCTTTGGCTTTTTCCTGCCTTGTAACGAGGTCTAAACAAACACTTGAACATTACTGGTGAAAACTACAAGCCAGAAGGTGTGAGGATGATTCAGAGGGCTGGGATCTGTTTTACATTCCCTCCAAGAACTACTTGTTGTGTAGTTTTATTTTAGAAGCACCTGGGGCATTTCATCTGTGCTGAGAGGCCACAGCAGGTTGAGCACATCAAACCAAAGTCTCTCTTCTTCCGTTATTCAAAGATTTCCTAACAATTCAGCTTTGAGCTGGTTCTCTCCTCTGCATCACAGAACAGCAAATCCAGACTTTTTTTTTAATCTTAAGCTGAAAATTATTTGTGACAGATTTGAGTCCAAATGCAAATCCTCACATCAGCAGACTCCTGATCACCACACCTGCAGAGGTATGAACTTGAGTCACTTGGATTAGTTTTACATAATGATTCTGAAGCTGTAGACTCAGCAGGATTCAGATGAGTTTGGAATAATTTCTTAAGAACATCAAGACGATGCCTACTAATGCCTACTAATATCAACAACAACTGTCAAATGGTGTGGACTTCAGCTTTATGAGTTGATCCAAACATGAAAACTTGTTCTAATTATCGATCTGTAAATGTCCACAAACGAAGCACGAGCACGGGGTGGAGGCAGACTTCACTTTGGACTTCATGATCTTTACAATCTCTGATTTGTCTACAGTGTGCTTTCTTGTTTTAAGGGTTTTGTTACCTTAGAAAAAAAAAACGGTTCTGTGACTGGTTCGGCTTATCTGCTTCTTGGCAGGATGATCCATGAAGACTTGGTCAGATTAAAGTTTTCCCTGAGGTGAAGCTGAGAAGTGTGGACCGATTCCTTACAGTGTTTTCTGCAGACATAGGAGGGCTAGCTGAGTATATTTTGTGAATTTGAGAACATCTGAGAAAATGACCTGATTGGTTTAGTTTTCATCCCCTCACTCTTATTTTGAAAGTTCAGTTGATGCTGACCTGCACTGCTTCCTGGTCAGACAGAGCGCTCCTGCTGCTGCTGGGCTCGTTTCTTCCTCTTATTTAAACACGTTTTATTTGGTTTTCTGAAAACAGACAGTTGACGTTTTTGTTGAGTCTATAACTGCTTACTTATTCTGCTAACTGTGTTTTACTTTATTAATTATTTTGTGTATAGTTGTAATTTTAATTTGTCTGTGACCTTTTGTTGTTCTGTATAAATGTTTTTTTGGACATCCTCAAAAACGAGATCTCAAGAGCTTCTTCCTGCTTCGAACGTCCTTCAAGAAGCCTGAAGAACTATTCCTGACAAGAAAGCAGCCACAGAGAGTTGAGGGTGGGCTGAAGAATAAAGGGGGGCCTTAAAATACTGACCTTCAGGCTTGTTAGAAATGTGGAAACTCTGACATGTTTGCACATGTTTCAGGTAATCTCTGCTATTTCACACGTTCCTGCAACAACTGAAGAAATGAAGGGTGGCTCAAGACTTTTGCACAGTTCCAGCTCTGACTTTGACGATAAACATGTTGACAGACGCTCGTCCCTGCTGTCACACTCTCCACCTCTTCCTGAAACACAGCCTGCTCTGAGGGTTTGTTGTTTTTGTGAGTCCACAGTGAAAAAAAGAGCGTGTTTCTGCAGCAGCTGAATACCGCAGCAGTGTTTGGTTTGGCTGGCGAGGACGCTGGCTGCATGCCGGCCCGCTGCTCCTGACGGGGGAAAGATGGCAGCCAGCTGCCTGTTTTCATGTCAGGTGGTCAAACAAAGCCTCGTAGAGCAATACTGAGTTAGAGTCCAAAGAGCCGAAGGAGTCATATCGGATCATACAGGGATTTACTCAAAGTGTGTGAAGCCAGAGAGAGCTAGTGACACACACACACATGCCAACAGAGTCTCATCCGCTTAAACATCAAAGTTTCAGATTAAACATTTAACACTGTCTCGGCTGAAAGCTAAAACACTTTCTAAAAATATGTCTGAGGGCTCTGAGGAGGTCTGTGCAGAGCAGCAAACATCATCACAGAAACTGAGCACATCTACTCGAGTACAGCTCAGCTGATCTTATAAAACAAACCCAATGACATCATTCCTCCTTTAAAGGTTTAATGGAAAAATAAAAATTCTGTTTTTCCTTTGCAGAAACTCCATCTGTCTTCATCATAAGAACATTTGGACATAGTGCTGTATTTTGTGTACTTCTTCAGTCTTAATGGTAACAAAGGACTTATATGGTAATAGTGGTTTCCTCTGCCATGTGTGGGGGCATCAGAGTGTAAAACTGACCTCTGTGTCCATTAAACAGCCATGTTGCTGAGAATAAAGAGTTTTTGGTGCAAAAGTAAAATCGACACTGATGCTGCTGTCAGTGGGAAAAGCTAAAGACTGTACTGGACTTCTGGGTGGATCCAGCTGTGGCTCAGGAGGTACAGCAGGTCATCTACTAATCAGAGGGTTGGTGGTTTGATCCCTGGTTGCTCCATTCTGCATGCCAAAGTATCCTGGAGCAAGATACTGAGCCCTGAGCCACTCCCGATGTGTTCATTGGAGTGTGGCTGTTAGACTGTTTGTATGAACGATGCTCACATAGAGTGTCCATTCACCATCCTTCAAAATAAAACTCCTGGTCATTTCCAGGTTAGTGTGTATGATATGACCAGTTGAAGGGTGGTGTGCTGCACCCAGCTGGGTGGGTGGTGTCTTGTTTGGTCAAGCTTTTAAACTGTTTGAATTCTCTCAGCTGCAGGTCACGCTGTGGGCTCAGTCACTGAGATCAGAGCCTTCAGAACCAAAATGAGCCTCAAAGGAGGTTTTTAATCTGATTCAGTAATGAATCCAACCTGCTGCTTCCTCGCTGTCAGACGTGTGACATCAAAGGCTTTTAATGTTAAAGTTGTTTTTTCTAATTTTATCCTCTGCAGACCTGTCTCTGAAAGGAGAAACGTGTTGTGTTGTGAGCAGCAAACTAATTCCCATTCCCCTCAGTTTTATCAGACGTGAAGCTGAAACATCAAAGTAAACTGCCTGCATGGACCCAAACCTCTGAGGTAAAAAACTGAAGGAATATTTTTCACTAACTGAGTGAATTGAGCCTTTAATACATCACTGACTGAAGCTGAATGAAGCTCAGCATCAACTCTTTTATCGAGTCGATGCAGCCTCACATGCTTCCTGTTTACTCCTCTGCGGTTTTTACACAGCGGGCTTTCTGCAAGGTGAACGGCACCAGTGTGACTGTGTTTTCATACCAGAGCTGCAGCTTCACCCTTCTCCCGTCCAGGAGGATGGTGGTCGTCTTGTAGTCGATTCCTGAAACAAAGCCGATATAAAGATTAATTAAAATCAGACAGACAAACAGATGACTGACAGTTTTAGATCCAGTCTCAGAAGGAGACCGTTACCTCGAACATACATCACTCTCTTTCACATTTCAGCTGTACAGAGAAAAACAAAGATTAGAAACTCATCAGTTTTTGAAAAGGTTTATTCCTGAAAATGCACCGGAGAAAATAATAATTTTAACACAGAAACAGAAAAGTACATACAACTAAGCTCAGAGCAAAGAAACCATATTCACGCGACACAAATCCAAAGGTGGGAACCAAAAACTACTTCCTGGTCAGGTTTAAGAAAAGGTCGCTGTTTAGGTCCTTTTACACCACAAACCCGCCTGTGAACAGCTGCTGGTGTTGGTTATACAGCAGATGGTGCTAATTCTCCAGATAGGGCCATTAAAACCGCCTTCATCAGTGTCTCAGTTGTTTTTGTTGTCTGGAAGAAAAAAGGAGGTGTTAAAGGATGTGACGGTGACAGAGGTGAGTAATACTGGTGAAGCAAGACGAATGCTACCAAAGGTGCCTTTGGTTCAGCTCCTGGTATGAGAAGTTTGTAATTTCATAGGTTAGTTAAATAAATGCTGAGTTTGTGAGAGTCAGAAAAAAACAGAATAAGACAAAGAAAGAACTCATGCAAAGGAACAAGCCCAGGAAAACTTTCAGATGCAAAAGCTACTTTACTTCAGGTAGGAAAAAAAAAAACCTTCAGTAGGTTGAAGCTCAAAAACTCAACTCTTGGAGCCTAAACCTGCTCAGGTTCTTTTTGCTACCTAATGTACTAAAAACTACCTGAGTAAGTTTAGTACTTGAAAGTACTCATAGGCAAGAAATGTATTTGTTTTAATAATGAAACTACAAACTTCCCATACCAGGAGTTGAAGCTGGGCCACCTGGGTAAAAACCAGGAATCCTGACCACTAGACCATATGGGACTATATAGAAGAAGTCTTTGGGGTACACCATCAAAGGCACCTTTGATAGCATTCGTCTTGCTCCACCAGCTTTACTCACCTCTGTCTCCATTACATCCTTTACCAACTCCTTTTTCTTCCAAAAAACAACAGAGACACAGATCCTGCTAAAAGCTAATGAACTAGTTTTTCCAACCTTAACCAAGTAGTTTTTTTTTAACCTACTGAAGTAGCTTTTGCTACCTGAGCTAACAAAGTCATTTTTTTGTACCGGAAAGTACTCACAGAACAGAAATTTCAGTGCCTGTGGGAACTTTCAGGTACAATAAAAAAAAAAAAACATCCTTGAGTAGGTTCAGGCTCTAATACACTTTCAGATACCAAAAACCACTCAGTTAGTGGCCGTGTCTGGGCGTATCTGCTGCTGAACAAATGAAATCTTTCTACAGTCACATCTTTGTCCGGTTATTCTTTGCTTCACATTTGTGTGTGAATTTCTAAAGTTAAGCTAAAACTAAATTTAAAATATTTTTATCTTGAGCCCGAGTTTGTTCAGGATTTTGGTCCAGATGAGCATATCCAGGGAACAGCGAACTTCCACTTTCAGGAGTTCATGAGTTACATTTTCCAGTTCCAATGGTTTACATCTTATTCATAAACCCGTCACAGATTCATGAGCATGTTCAGAAAAGCTAGTGGACAGAAACACAGCAAGCCCCGAGAGCTGCTGTGTTTGTTAGGGGATTAAGAACCAGCAACCTCCATCCATCAGATTAAGAAAAATGTTCTGGTTGGAAGCCTCTAACCAACATATCCCTGGATTTACTGAGGAATTTCAGGGATTTGAACCAGAGCCCTGCAGCTGCCAAAATCCATCAGTGATGCTCAGTTATTCAAAGCATCCTGCACAGGCCTCTGGTTTCTCTCCCACTTACTCCTGATTAGCTGCTAATATCAGGCTGCTGTCACATGGGAACAAAAGCAGCAGGCAGCTCGTCTCTTTTATAACAGCAATTATCAGGAGCTTCCTGCAGCGCAGCCTTGACACGGGCTGCACACAGACTCACCGTCACGTGAAAGCTGTTGGCTGCTCACAGGAGGTACGAAGATGCTGCCTCTGAGCCCCACTACGTCACTAGGATGGAGTACTGATGGGGTGGACCTCCATCACTTTTCTAATAATGTAAAATGATTCCTTCTGCTATTTCATATGTGCTTAATTATTACACAAATGACTGCACTAATACGACTCCTGCCCTTCTAACCCAACGCTGAGAACTGGATTAGCTTTGACATCTTTTTATGTGAAGCAACAGCTGCATCTCACAACGAGACATCCACGCCATCCTTACAGCGACAGTTCTGTGCACAAACATACAAGACAAACATCTGTTATTGAATCAAAAAGGAACATTTTATGTTTTAACAGCAGAATATTCTCCAGTGTGGTAGTTTACTGTAACCAGTGAAAGCTCCCAGATCAATCCCAGGAGGAGACACAAATCCCTCTGCGGCTGCATCAGGATGCTTTTTGTTTCCACCAATACTGAAACTGATGGCCTGGCTTCAGATTGAAGAAAATGAGGTTTACATTTTATGTGCAAATATTTGGTTTGAATCTTAAGTAATTTATTTATTAAACATTTTTATGTAGATCCTCAGGTGGATGCTGGATTATAATGAATCTAAGCGTGTCATTTTAAATTGCACTGTACAACAAACAGACGACAATATGCACAATCCACAGACTGCTAAAAACTACAAGCCTTTACAAACTGCTGCAGTGTTCAGTAAAAACAAGTTTTTTCTTTCCTTCGCCTCTCCTCAACAAAAAGCATAAAAGCAAAAACAGCATACTAAATGATGAACACTGAGAAATATGCCATCTCACTGCAGGTTGAATTTCCTGCATAGAAATGAACATGTACACATTAGCAAGATAATAATTAAACAAATTAAATTGCTTAACAAACAAAAGGGGGCTCCCTGATAACTGACTATAAATTAATAATGTGCCATTATCAAAGAAAAAACACTCAAAGCCAGCTTCTTGTACTGGACATGAAAATAGCTGCAGTGTCCCAGTGAGGACAAAGATCTTGAGAGAACACGACGTGGAATAATGCAGGAGTTATTCTCGGAAATGTAAGTCCAGCTGACACGCACGTTGTATGTCCAAGTTATTGCACACACACTCTGGCATGCATGATACATGAAGCATCCTGGGAAAGTGGAGTTACATAAGAGGTTATAAGAGAACGGTGTGCTGACAGACGTCTAAGCAGCCGCTACAATCAGAGCTCCAACCTTCAGTACAAATACCGACACAACCGTAAAATTAAACACAATTCCTTTATTCAAATCTGCAGTGGCACACAAATTAGCTTTGATTCTTCACTTCAATGCAACAAAGACCGAAGTTGAGACTCACACTCAGTCCCTACACTGTGTCCTTACATTAAATATGCTGCCGTAGACTTTCTTATGTGTGCATCAGAAGGTTATTATAGTTAACTTAAACCAAACTAAAAGCTAAAAATAGATGTGTAAACATTTTAGTTATCTACAAAAAAATAGACTTTTAAGAACAATTAAAAGTAAGTGAAATAATTTTGTGAGCCTGGAAAACAAAAGTTTATGGGCGTGTTTATTAAGGCTTGATGTCTACAAGACTGAGTCAACTGCTTTCAAAAAGTTTTGTTTTTAATGTAATACCTGTATTGATTTGCCTAAATCTTGCCTCTGGCATAGCCATACACATATAATTGAAAAGGCTAAAACTAACACACCCTGAGGTACCCAGGGATCACTGGGGGCAGCTGAGAAGCTCCCTGGTGCCAAGGTGCAAGGTCTGAATGAGATTCACCCTGAGATGCTAAAGGCTCTGGACACTGTGGGGCTGCCTTGGTGGACACACCTCTTTAATATCACATGGAGAGGTCTGAGACAGCACCTGTGGAGTGGCAGACTGAGGTGGTGGTTCCCATTCTCAAAAAGGGGGACCGGAGGGTGTACTCCAATTATTGGGATATTACTGATGTTCGGCTCCGGTCTAACATCAAACCTTGGATTCAGGAAGAGTACTGCAGATTAAGTCCTTGTTGTGGAACAGTTGAACCCTCCACCCTTCTTTGTTTTGTGGACTTGGAGAAGGCTTATTTCTGGGTTCCCTGGGGGCACCTGTGGGGTGCACTGTGTGAGTATGGGCTGCTATGACCATCGGGGCCAGTAGCATCAGCAGTAATCCAGGCATTGTACTAGACTGTGGTGATGAGCAGAACAGCAAACCTTTCAAATTACCAGTCCATCCACATCCCAACCCTCACCCATGGCCATGAAATCTGGGTAATGATCAAAACATTAAGCTCGTATGGTGTCTGGGCTCAGCCCTAGAGGCAGGGTGAGGAGCTCAGACATTAAGGAGTTGAGCCAATTGAGGTGGTTCGGGCATCTGGTTAAGATGCCTCCTGGGCCCCTCCTTTGGAGGTTTTCCAGGTATGCCCAACTGGGAGGAGACCCTGGGTAGTCCCAGAGCCTCTTCCCAGTTGGGCACACTTGGAAAACCTTCAAAAGGAGAGATTATATATCTTGTCTGGCCAGAAATTCCTTTGGAGATCCCAGGAGGCACTGGAAAGTGTGGCTGCAGAGAAGGATACCCTGCTTAGCCTGCTGCCACCGTGACTCAAATTCAGGTAAGCGAAAGACGATGCCCTGTGGCAACATGAGAAATACTACGATGTGTGTTTGTGTTAGTTTTTGTGTCTGGTTAGTTGTTATTTCAATAACTGGTAGTTTATCCTTCCTAATGTAAGCTAGCATTAGACAGAAGCCCTCTATGTTTCATTTTGCTTAATGTTGAACTCACGTTTTATATTTGGTACCTCACCAGTTATTTCTGTGTTAGCTCTGTGTCCTAATTGAGCCTGAATAATCAAACAGTTTGGTAGAAACTGACATAAAGCTTTATTGTAACACCTGGGAGAACAGACTCACTGATCATTTTATTGGATCATTTTAGCTTTGAAAACTGAAGGAGGATTTGGACTCAGAAAATGAGTAATGATGTTAGAGTTTTCCAACTTTGTGACATGTATTTCTGTCATGCTGCTGCATTTTAAATAAAAATGTGACCACTTAAATCTTCTTGTCTCCCCCATGACGTATGCCACACAATCAGTGCAAAACCAAATAAACACATCACCTCTAATAGTGTATTTTTCATGTACCAGTCAAGGTCATTCTATCAGTATGAGTGGGTTCACACATGCAGAGCAATGAGTCAGCCTCTCCTGGCAGCACCAGCAGCATCTCCACTTTCTTCCATCATTATACCCCCACAAAGCAGTAACCACACAAACACTCTCACACTGCACATTTAGAGAAAATAGAAGTGTTTTGTGGAGTTACACAACACTCAGAAGGATGTTATAAAAGAGCTGATCATGGCATTCAAACCGTAAACAAGCACTTGGCCCGTTTTCACGTGTCTCATTTGTGAGTAATTATCAACGGCTCATAAAACAAAGAATAAACTAGGAGGCTGTTTGTGTGCATTTTTCCGAGCTCGCGTCGGCACTAATCAAGACTTCCCCGTGTGGGTTTGGCTCAGTTTTCCCATTGCAGCCGGTTCTTCTCTGGACTTGGCTAAAGAGCGAAGCCCCCACCAGGACCTGAGAGCCAACAATCGGCCCACAGTTTCACCACAGCTATGTCTGTCTGCCGTCATGCCTCCTGTTAATGCAGATGACCCAGAAACAGCAGAAACCAGCGCTCCAGCCCTCCGGTTTTCCAGCAGGAGAGCCAGCCTGAAACTGTCCTCAAATGACGGAAAACCCAGAAACTCTGTGACGTCCGAGAACCAGCACGGCAACTCTAATCATAACTGACACGACAGGCAGTTGGTAACAAGACATTTAACTTTTATTGTGACTGATTAATCCACTCAAGGGTAGTCATATCTGTGAGACAAAAACAGTCAGAGCCCAAAAACAAAACTGATTTTTATTCATCAGCAGCATCACAGACGATGCTTATCAAAACTCATGGCACCACGAGGAAAGTAGTCCAGTTCCTCTGGAAATCCACACATTTTCCTCCGCTTATCCGGGGCTGGGTTGTGGGGGCAACAGCCTAAGCAGAGAAGCCCAGATCTCCCTCTTCCCAACCACCAGCTGCGAGATATAATCTCTCCAGCGTGTCCTGGGTCTGTCCCGGGGCCTCCTCCTGTTAGGACAAGAGCCTAGTGCAGGCAGCTGCTTAGACAGGAGGCATTTGAGTCAGATGCTCAAACCACCTCAACTGGCTCCGTTCGATGTGGGGAAGCAGCGGCTCTACTCTGAGCCCCTTCCAAATGGCTACACTCCTCACCCTGTGTCTAAGAGAGAGGCCAGCCACCCTTCAAAGGAATCTCATTTCTGCTGCTTGTATCCGCAATCTCGTTCTTTTGGTCATTACTCAAAGCTTGTGACCATCGGTGAGGGCAGGGACGTAGACTGATGTTAGCACCTGTAAGGTGATAAATATTCTCCTGACATTCAAGTCTGACATTCACATTTCTTCAGTTTTTTAATTATTCAAACTTTATGGGCTGAATTTTTCTATATACACTGCTCAAAAAAATAAAGGGAACACTCAAATAACACATCCTAGATCTGAATGAATGAAATATTCTCATTGAATACTTTGTTCTGTACAAAGTTGAATGTGCTGACAACAAGATCACACAAAAATCATCAATAGAAATCAAATTTATTAACCAATGGAGGCCTGGATTTGGAGTCACACACAAAATTAAAGTGGAAAAACACACTACAGGCTGATCCAACTTTGATGTAATGTCCTTAAAATAAGTCAAAATGAGGCTCAGTATTGTGTGTGGCCTCCACGTGTCTGTATGACCTCCCTACAACGCCTGGGCATGCTCCTGATGAGGTGGCGGATGGTCTCCTGAGGGATCTCCTCCCAGACCTGGACTAAGCATCCGCCAACTCCTGGACAGTCTGTGGTGCAACGTGACGTTGGTGGATGGAGCGAGACATGATGTCCCAGATGTGCTCAATCGGATTCAGGTCTGGGGAACGATCCGGGCCAGTCCATAGCTTCAATGCCTTCATCTTGCAGGAACTGCTGACACACTCCAGCCACATGAGGTCTAACATTGTCCTGCATTAGGAGGAACCCAGGGCCAACCGCACCAGCATATGGTCTCACAAGGGGTCTGAGGATCTCATCTCGGTACCTAATGGCAGTCATGCTACCTCTGGTGAGCACATGGAGGGCTGTGTAATGTGTAATGCATTACTTTTCTCTGAGTAACAATCCCAACACTATCTTTAATTCTTACTCTGCTGAAGCAGCTTTGCATGACTCCCAGTTAATAATAATCCTTCATCTCATACTGAAGGTTTCTTCCAGTTGGCTGCCCCTCAGTAACAGAAGATTTTAACAGCTGGTGGGTGGGGCTTCTGTGCCTGAGATGACCATATAAGGATAGCCCCACTCTATGACATCATAGAGAGCAAAGGGCGTAAAAAGACCATGATAAACGGAGTGTTTAGAGCAGACTGTACACACACTGAGCTCATTAATATAAACTTTGGTCATGTTTCATATGACGATCCATCACTGGAACATTAGATATGCCATTTCACTTTTAGGAGCAACAACAATTTTTTTCAGCTCAGATATTCCTGAAAGTGCATCTTTGTGGAATATTTTAAAACCTGGATAATTAGATCAAACTTATTTGAGCTTTTTTAACTTTCATTTTTTTTTTTTTACACATTTTCAATTATTTCTTTTTTATTTATCTTTTATTTTAGAATTAGACTTAAAGCCTTTTTTATTTTACTCTTAATAAAACTCCACCTTCCTTCCTCCATCCAGAATAATTCGGAGACCATCCTGTTGTTTTTCTACATCCACACACCATGACACTGGCCTGTCATCCGTGAACTTTGACCTCCTCACTGCGGCTGGCCATGTGAGCAGGGCTTTTCCTGCCATTCCACTAAGTCGCTGTAGATGCTGTCAGCCTGAAATATTAAAGCCGTGCAGCAGAGATTTGTTTCTGTGTGAGGACACGCTCTTACTGTGCAGCCATGAAGTCTGTGCGTTAAATCCGGCTGCCATCCTCAGAAAGTGACAAATTCAACATCCAGACTGTTCCCTGCTGTTAAATTTTCTCTCCTGTCTGAAGCATAAAAAGACACAAAAGCATGAGCCTGTTTTCAAGTGGATGATGTCACCTGCTGCTGCTGCTGCTGCTGGTTGTGAACATTAGGTTGAATTTTTCTGCTGTAAATAATGCAGAGAAATGACATCAATCTGCAGGATGTTATATGTTTAACTATAAAATGTGCATTTTTCTTCATCTGTCTTTACAGTAGCAGGTTGTGCATGTGACTCAGTGAGTGTAGTCAGAGCACAGCGTGTTACATCATGTGTCAGTGTGTGAAGCTGGAGAGCTTCAACTCGTCCTGTCGGCCTCCTGCAGGCCAGGCGTGAGTCATGAGCAGCTGCCTGCCAGCGTTTATTAATACACACACACACACACACACACACACACACTGCATGGCAACAGATACAAATGGCTCCAGTATCACAAACAAAAAGCCTTGTGGAGCTGCTCATGTTTCCCAGAACAAAGCAGCAACATTTCAGGGACTAAAATAAAGCTAAACACTAATGTTTGATGACATCACAGTGATCATGTCCAGTTTTCATATGCAAACTATGGTCTAATTCACAGATTAAACATCAGTTTTGGGATTTTCTGGTCATCAGAGAAAAACATTTTTTGCCTCTTATTTTGAAAGCGTAAAACTTGACACTGAATGCTGGCAATAATAAATTACAGGAGCTGTTAATGCAAATAAACTTACAAATTTGCAGGAAAAAATCTCACAGGCTTTCTCTGATAAGGTTGAGATGTCTATGCATAAAACTGTGCACTTATGTCACAAAAGTTCTTTTTTCTAGGAATTAAAAAAAATTCTCGTAAAGATTAATCTAAAATTTTTTATTTTTTATTTCTGAATATGTATTTATTTACCTCTGACAGTCACAGTAGGCCGCTGTAGAGAAATGGAGTACAGGTGGAAATGCTTCAAGTTTTACTGAGTAAAGTAGAAGTGTGTTTACGCTCTCGCGCTGATTTCAGACTCATGACGCGAGGACTCTGTGCCAGAGTCTCATGTTTCCTCACGAAAGAGAAAAAAAGGAAAAAAAACTGGCTGCGCACTCGGGACCTCAACTGTCGCTTAAAAAAGTGCGTAAAAACCCCTGTGCCTAAAACCTCCAACAGTAACCCGACAGGTGGCCCCCCCACTCCCACTCTGACCCCCTCTCTTACCCATGTTGTACCCGTACGGGGACTCCGTCGCTCCATCCTGCAGGCTCGCCAGGATCTCACCCTTCCCCACGTCGCTGTCGCCCACGAGCAGGAACTTGAGCAGAAAGTCGTACGCACGCGCCGGACTGCTTCTGTGGCTCATCCTCGCGGTGGATGACGGCTGCGGTGTCCCATCATGAGATGAGAGCCAACCTTCCTCCTCCTCTTCCTCCTGCAAAGCGAGGATTACACAAATGCGTAAAGTCCTTCGGTCCCCCTAGGATCCAGCACTCAGATTCTGCTGTTCGCTCTTCAGATTCGGAGTCCACAGTGAAGCACTGATGGAGGATGCACTGCGCTCTGTGCCATCGGCGCGCACAGGACGCGGCACTTTTACGCACGAAGGTAAAAATCCGCTGCACACGGTTCAGGTCTGTTTCTGGACTCCTGAACTAAGGAGGATCAGCTGAAGGATCTCTGGCCCACTCCTCCCTGCTCCAGCTGAGGAGGCGGTGAGAGGTGGGGAGGGAGGCGGACGTGCTGTTTGCCTCAAATTGATTGGTCCATCATTTGAGTTGCTAGGGCAACCTTGAGCTCGGATTGGATGCTGCAGACGTCCATTAGTGCACAGGACGAGCTGTGCAACGCGCTGCCTGAGTGACGTCAAGCGGTTCAAAATGAGGTAAGCAAACTGCTTCTTGTTTGGGCTGACAAAATAAAAGCGCAACGACGCATGGACGGAATATATATATTATTATTATTACATGAGAAAACAAACTTATATATATATATATATATATATATATATATATATATATATATATATATATATATATATATATATATATATATATATGTATGTGTGTGTGTGTGTGTGTTTTATATTGAAATAGTGGAAACTTTATAACGGGGCATTCTATTTAAGTTAAAGTTCATTGATTGATTGAACGGGAGTGTTAGATTAGTGTCCAGTCTTTGGTTTGTTCTTATTGTTAAGAGAAAAGCACTTTTTTTTTGCAAAGGGCAAATATCTCATCTTATATTTCTGCAAGAGACTCATTCTTCCGAAGCTGATATGACTGTTTGGACTTCACGGTGGGGTGACAGGATTTTATTCAGTCATGGTTTAAATTAATCTGGCGGTGTAGCAATATGCTACAATAAATTCCCTGGAGAGATTGTGATGCACAGAGCTGATGAAGACGGACATTGGATGATGGTGGTAATAAAGGCTGAAAACTCTTTTATTATCACAACCAACATTTATGGCCATAACAATGATGGGCAAAACAAAACACTGTTGGAAACTGTTACAAAGGGTATTTCTGATTTTAAAGTATTTTACCCTACTGATTACATTTTAGTAGGCGGTGACTGGAACATGACACCGGATGAATGGGAGGATAGAATGCCACCAAGAAGTAAGCTGCAGCCAGAGGTGGCAAAAGTACAGACGTTCTGTACTTTAGTAGAAGTACAGATACATGTGTTAAAAAAGTTGAAGTACTGATTCAACTTCTTTACTCGAGTAAAAGTGAAAAAGTACAGGCTCTGAAATGTACTCAAATTACAAAAGTAAAAGCAACTCTTTGGAGGACGTTTCTACCAGCTATTTTTGTGCAAAGCTAACTGAACCTCATACTTTATCAATGTAATAATAAAACAATATTATTACATGAGAAAAGAAACTTTATTCTAGTTCAAATTCTAATATCATCAGCTTGAACACTGTTATGTATAACATAAGCAGAAAAAAAGATAAATTAAAAAAGAGCTCTATTTGTTGTTACCTACATTGTAGATGGGTGACTCTGCCTCATCACCTAAACAAAATTGTAGGGTCTTTGCCTTACAATATAAAGCAGCTTGAGGCAGCTGATGGTGCTTTATAAATAAAATTGAATTCTTCTACAGCAGGTTTTTCCTTTATAGTCTTGTTTATTGTCGTCATGTCTCACAGGTAGGATTCAGGTGTAAGACACAAAAGTCCAACAGAACAAAGTTTGTGCACAAAAACACACAACACAATGAACTGCGGGGAGTCTGTGGCGTCTCGCACTCGCCTTATCCAGTGATTCCTACAGAAGTTTAGCAATGGCAAAGTCTGTGTAGAAGAAAATGGGTTAATCAGAGTATTTTAGAAAACCTGTTCCAACATGAGTCACTCTGGGTACCTTGCTGAGGCACCGATCTGGCACTGACTGAGTTATAACTCCACTCCATTAGTGACATGAGAAACAGGTGTGACAGATCAGCCACAGGTGAGCCTTGGAACTGTGAGTGGAGTCCCAAGGCCCACCTCACTCTGCCACAGGCACAACTCCCCACAGAATACCAAAACCCAAAAAATACACGCAAAGAAAACAAAACAAAACTACACAAGCAGGCCAGCTTGAACACGCACAATTTTCAATTCTCTGTAAATAAAGTTTAACTGATTTTTTTGTAGTAAACATCACGATGGTTTCTGAACTTCCTCAACAGCTGCGTTATTATTAAGCGTTTAGTTATGGATAAAACAAAGCTGCCTCTTCCAGTTTCAATAAAAATGGTGTATTATGAGTTCATGTGGAGTTTGATGGTGAAATTATTCTCCACATGCTGATGAACTTTCATTACAGCCTGATAAGTGAAGCCTTCGATCTGACAGAGGGTGTGTTTTCTGTTCACCATGACTGCACACAGCTACCACTGAGGTCTGACCTGAGGTGTTTCACCCTGCCGACCCCTCCACAGGTGGAGCTTCTCCTTCTTTAAAAGTGGAAAAGCTTCACTTTGTGCGCGCACACACACACACACACACAAATCAGCAGAAAATAAGGAGAAAATCTTTGATAACAGGAACAATAACCCGGCCAAGTCACATGAAGTCAGCAGGAGGCGAAGGGTCAGCCCAACTTCATGAACACACCCTCCTCTTCTGTCTCTGAAGCAGACCTCACTTCCTCCTGAGCTCCTGCTGTTAACTTCAGTGGCTCTATGATAAGCTGCATAAATTAGACCTGGATTAATAAATTTTCCTAAAAGATTTTATATGATGGATCATCACGCTGATGCTCACAGCTGCTGACAGAACAGAAAACAGAGCCTGTGTGAAGCTGATCTGGCTGCAGTTTTTAATGCAGTTTTTAATGGAGCTTAAATGGGTTCTTCTCATTTTTCTATTATTCTACTGCAGCTGTCTGTGTGGGACCCCAGTACTTGGACTTCTTTCAGGTGTTTCACCTTCATACAAAAGGCTTCTTCAGTTCCAAAAACTGATGGGGGGGGGGGGGGTTCCCGGGTGTCTGACCTCTAGTGAGGCTGTCACCTCGGAGGCGGTTCTCAGCATCGTCGTCCCGTAATCACGTGAATCGTTAGGGTCACGGGGTCACGGTGAGAGTGGGGGGCTGAATTATCCGGGACAAGGCCACACCCCTCATAATGCAAACTTAGAGACATTTTAATTAATATTTAAAAAAACATGTCAGTCCCCCGATGCTCTGAATCCATCATTTCACTTTTCCTTGTTTTGCCAAAGATTTTTTAAAAAATACACTGCTGCCCTTTCTTCTTTGTCCCAGCAGAGGGCGGCATTTTGCTTTTTTAGAGAGAGAGGAGGTCCTCCTTCATCCTGATGGGCGAATCCATCAGAAGAAACGCAGCTTATGCTGATATCGTTTGAGAACCTGGTGGAACCTTTTAGTGCTTCTTTGTCTGTTGCTGCTGTGAACACATTTTAAATGCTGTAACCTGAACTTGTTTCTCCAGCCAATCATGTGCACTGCTGGAGATAAAGCAGCAGCAGCTGTCTGCAGTGCATCATGGATTTATAGATAAATATCACACTGCAGGAAACTGAACAGAACACTGATTCTCCGGCTCCTGAGTGGCTTTTTCTCTGTTTCTGAAGTTTATTCAACATGAACAGTAGAAATAAAGACATGAAAGTCACTCTAATTCATAGCACAGGTTTCTTATTAAATCATTTGTGGAGTATACAAATAAAAGCAAAAATTAATAATAAAACCTGTTAATAAGACACATTTTAAATGCAACTGAAATGTTAATAGATAATATTACAGCACGTGAAGTAAGTTAGAAATGAATCAGTGAAAGGGGCAGTTTGCAGATGCTCGCTTCAGGTTCTCCTGTCGGAGCTCTCAGTTCCCTGGGAGGACCACATGGAGGAGATGAATGAATGGAAGCAGCTCAAACACCAGCAGCTGGTGGAGCTCTGCAGGAGGAGTGGCTGGGAGGACACTGAGGTGGGGTGCAGGCTACTCTGCATTAAAGGAAAGCCGTCATGTTCACCATGGTGGCAGCAGAAAGGGCCTCCAGATCGGGAAGCTTTGGATCAGGAGCAATGTGGCCTAATGCTGCTGGGACACAAGCCAGGGTCTGATTAACCCTGGCTGGGGTGAGCGTGAGTGTATGATGTCAAAAGAACCCCTGAAGACCTCAGGAAAATCACTGAAGATTTGTCCTGCTTTGTAAATGCTGAAAGTATGAATTACTAACATGCTCACATACTGACTCCTTTAACCTGGCCTAATATCTGCTACAGTGACCCAGCTCACTCAACATAAGCCAAAATATTAAAATGAAATGTTGAGCTGATGGTGGCAACACAGAGGATCTCTGACGTTCTGCACATCGTGCTGAGGTGAGCATAAATGTGTGGACCACACTCATCACACGATCACTGATTCATTTTTACTGTACAGTTTAAGCACACTGAACAGTGATGAGACAGCTGATAGAAAATATAATATAAATAAAAGTAAAGTTCATTTGAAGATAAAAAGTCAGACTTAGCTCACTGCTGACTGTCAGAGCTCTCAGGGAAGACTCAAAACTATTACAGACATGTCACCATTGAAAATTATTTAAATTAAAGACGCTTTTTTTTTAAAAAAAAGATTCAGTTTTAAATATGCAAATGAGGTGTTTGTCCCATTAATTATGAGACAAAATGTGGTAAACTAAAAACCTAATTTTTTTGTACTGAAATGAAATGGAGAAAAACAGTAGATGATTTTATCCTATTATTAGAGAAGATAGATAAGGTCCTCTCTGGTTCCCCCCATGGCCCAAACACATGCAGTTAGTGGGGTTAGGTTCATTTGTTTCTTCAATAACTGATGAATTACTTTGATTATTGTATTAGAAATATTGAGAAAAATATTGCTCCAAAAAGAAAACAAATACTGAGATTTCTGAGGACAGTTTTGTGTCTGTGCTTATAATTTGGTTTCTAAGGGAAAAAGGATTCTGATATGTACTGTGGGCTCAGTGGGGGCCCACCAACTATTTTCTGCCCTGGGGTCCTTGAGGAGGTTGATCTGGCCATGATGAAGATTGTGGATGAGGAGATGCTGGAAACAGACATGAGCGGAATGGAATGTTTAGAACTGATGACATAATGTGTGTGTGTATATATATATATATATATATAAAGTATTTATAATGATAGCATATAAGTATTTAAGTATTGGAGCAAATTTAAGATCCCCTTTATTCCCTTAGTAACCCATCATAATGAGATTATATCATATATTCTATAGAAACCTTTAATGGTGATTTCATGTCTTAAATATCATGTAGCTATGATAAAGGAAAAGAATTCACTAGCACTCAGGAACAAAGCATAAATGGGCCATTGTGACTGACCCTGCTGCTCTTAATAAACTGGACGCAGAGCAGCATAGTTGGATTTGGGATAGATGTAGAAGCCTGGATAAACAGGCTGTCTGAATGTGGTGCGGAAAGAGTAAAGGTGACTCAGTGTGTTCTGGGAGACGCTGTAGAAAGACAGAGTACCAGCGGGCCAATCAAGAAACACTCCAACTCTGCTGTAGCCGGTACTGGGAAGAGGGCTGGTCCACACTTCACCATTATGCCAAGCAGTGAACCCAACCTTCACACCAAAATACCAGGATCTGAGATTAGAACCGAGCCCTGAGTCTGCCCTTTCTCCCTTCCTTGTAATGCTTTGGTTTGTAACACCTACGCCAACCTCATTGTCACTGCTCTCACTCCACTCTACTTCCCAGTAATGGCGCTTTTCCAGCCCCTCCCTGCACAGAACCTGAGGCCTTTGGTCAAACCTCTCAGGAAGGTCAGGATAATTCTGCCAGTCTCTGTATGTTGCCTTCTTGTTCTCCTCAGACAGAATCAAGTTGTTGTTTGCAGTGTTTGGGTCCAGGGTGAGATCACAGGCGTCTGAACAAGAGAGAAAGAGAGTTTCTTACAAGTCCTTGTTGTCTGTGCCACTTTACAACAGCAGACTCACAACAATTTCAGCATGCACATTAAACCTTCACTAATTATAACCAGAATGTTAAGTAAGAGTAGAAATTATATGTTTGCTGTAAAAGGAAACAGGTGGACAAAAATGGACTTACACCAGGCGAGATCTCTTCTGTCTGTAGCGCCTTCCACACTTGGAACAACAGGCTTTGAAAAGTCTTGAGTAATTCGACGGCCCTTCCTGTAATGGTAGATGGTTGCTCCTCTGTATTTCTTATTTGTTTCTGATGCTACAATGAAACTAAATTTGCTGCTGTGCTTCAGGCCTTTGGCAATGCTGCTGAAATCTTTAGCTTTCTGTCTCATTTCACCAAACACTTCATCTGAGAAAAACCAGTGGTCTCTTGTTGGTGGACTGAAACTGATATCTTGTGGTTTATGGCAATAGAGGTAGCTCTCCATCTGGTCCAGGTAGGGGTCGTCAGTTTCCAAGGAGGTGAAAACAAAGCACAGAGCATCCTTTACACCTCGAGCAAGAACCTCTCTGTCAAACTCTGCCTCATCTTTGGCGATCTTTATTCCCTCCATTGTTTCCACACAGGACCTGATGATGTTGATTTCTCTCTCTACATTATCTAACCACTTGTCTAAGTTTTCCACACTGAACAGTGGCTTCTGATCGTCAAAGAGCTTTTCCAGCGAACTCTCATCTTCTTTACCCTCACGGATGGCGGGAACTTTCTCCTCCAGGGCTTGTCTGAGTTTTTTTGCATTATCTTCACAGAGGTTTTGGAAACGGATCAACTTTTTGTGAATCTGTGGAAAACTCTGAACCACTTCTTTATCCAGAGAATCATTGCATCTCATTCCCATTTCTTTTATATTTTCTAGAGCGTTCTCAGCTTTCCTCAGTAACCCAACACAAATCTCTCCCTTCAGCTCTTCAGCAGTTGGATCCAGATTCTTCAGCGGTGTCAGCCACACTTTGACAGGAACCAGCTGCTCCCCATTTTGTCTAATGAGCTTTGGAAGCTGTGAGTAGGTCTTCACCGCGTCTTCAAATTTTGAAGGGTTGCTGTCAAGAATAAAGTCTCCTTAGAATTTGCAGGAGAATTTCTCAATCACATCTTTTTCTTCTTTACTCAGCTTGGCATCAACTTTTGCCTCAAAATCAAATGTTGGAATCTTCTTTATTGCAGCGTACATACTGGCCTCGATGCTCTGAACGCTGCTGTTGTCCAGCTTCTCGCTGTCAAACACAAAGAAAGCATTCGCCCCGTAAAGGATGCCCGTGACTACATGTGTTGCTTGGCTTTTCTTAATGATGCCTTGTAATTGTGTGTTCTTTGCTTCAAGATGAGTCATTGTCAGGCGTTCAAACGCAGTTGTAGCTTTGAACTGAAGCGTCACTCTGCTCTGGTTCTTGAATTTCTTGTTGTCATTCAGATAGCTGGCAGATCCTCCAACGTCAACCAATCCACCCAGAAAACTGGCTTTGAGAGACGCACTGACATCCAGCAGAGAAGCCTTGGATTTGATGGAGTCTGATGCAGTAACTTCATAGGCACTGCTGGTCTGATTCTGCCTAGTGCTGTTCTTTTTAATCGTTTCTCTGTCCCACAGTGTGAAATCTGCAGAAAAGATAAAAATAACAATGTGCAAGAAGAAAAAGCAAAAACATTTTATGAACTTGTTCATCAGATTTTTGCCCCTTTGGGACAACAACAATAACTCAGAGTTTCCATCTGATTAATTTTTCAGTTCAGATAAATTAATTATTGTAGGTGATTACAACCTTCATGTAGAAGCTTAGAACAATAGACTCCATGTTTCATTTCATTCATTATTAGACTCAGTCAGCTCCTCTCAAGATGTAAATGAGCCCACTCTGAGCTTGTCCTGGCATATGGCATAGCAAGGGAACATTTTGCAGCTTTTCAAAATAAACAAACAACTTTTTATCTCATCATGTTTTGATGGAAGCAGGAAGTCATTAGTTTGTTACATAGTTGTTACATACTTTTTAAAAAGTACAGCCTCATAAGAGTGTGGGTTTATTTTACAAAAAAGTTTATACTGCTTAACAACATATAAAACACTACTGAGCAAATTGAAACATAAGGCATTGAAAAGTCAAAATATAATATCCCCATATGAGCTGTTGTTACAAATAAAATATTGGATCATCTGCAGAGGAATGATTTATTTGATGAGTTTCAGTCAGGATTCAGAATTCATCACAGTACAGAAACAGCATTCGTGAAGGTTACAGATGATCTTATGGCCTCTGACAGGGGACACATCTCTGTGCTTGTCCTGCTAGACCTCAGTGCAGCTTTTGTGCTGATTATAGCATTTTACCAAAGTAAAGCAAAATACAGCTGATCAGGGGCTTATATACACTAATAAACTGTGATATTGTCAATAGTTAACCATTAGTGTAACTGAAAATCACCCAGACTGTTTTGTTTTTAACCCTGCATTTTTTAGACTGCAGGATATATGAGAATTTTCATGTAATTATTATCAGCAGCAGTGAACAGCATAAGCAAGTGATCCACACCTTAAAATTTCCACTACAACAGGAAATAAAGCAGGGCTCACCTGTGTACAGTGTATCATTCCCTGCATTGTACAGCATCCCCAAAGCAAAGGTTCGACCGAGGGCGGCAACCTCCATCTGATCTGAGGCCATTTCTCTAACCTGAGAGAAAATATCCAACATGTCAAACCAACATAAAGCAGCTTTTAAAAAAAAAAATTATTCAAAAAAGTTTTATTGGGTTTTTTATCATCATAGTACCAAAAGAAAAGACACACACACACACACACAAACACTGCAGGCATAGCAGTTGATATAGCAACATGTTTCTACAAATAAAAAATGCGTTATCTTCCAGGGCAATGTCAAAGTCCACATTCTGGGGATCTTCACTTCACTTTTTCTCATATTCAGTGTAGGAGCCTGGAGGTCCCTCCAACATCCCAGAATTATACGGGCACACATCAGCAAGCCCAGTCTTTAGTATGCTAAACTTAAGTTTGTTAAGATTTGTCTCCAAAGAGACACAATCTTGGTGTTTTGGAAAGTTTTGTTTTTCAGCCATTCACCTATGCAATCAATAACATTTTCCCACAAGGGGAGAACCTTTGTACATTCCCACATTGCGTGTAGAAAGGTACCCCTCATCTCCCCACATTTCCAACATAAATCATTATTAAGTAAGCCCATTCTATTAAGTTGTTGGGGTGAAATAATATCTGTGAATTATTTTATACTGTGTAAATTTGCTTCTGGCATCCTAGTATATTACTATTAATCCTAGTATATTTAATATGTGGGAGAGTATCCCCTCTCACATTTCTTCCTCGATTATACATGACAAATCTCTTTCCCATATCAGTCTAAGGTTATTACAGCCACTATTATTTATCCAAGAATACATTCAGCACCATTTGGATGCCTTAAGATGCATTTTAGGTAACTTTAAATAGCTTTCTATTATATTTGTGTCCCTGTCAAAGGAAAACATATCTTTTATGCATTGCATTGTCTGATCTGTAGATACTTCCAAAATGACCCTTCAGTTGGAATCTTTCCTGAAGGTGGTTATATGAAAGGACTTGCTATTTCTATACAGGTCACCTATTACCATAATACCTTTTCTGAGCCACTGTGCCCAGTATAGTCTTTTTACCTATCCTTATTTTTGGATTATACAAAATAGATGCCCACCTATGTATACACTGGGAAAGTTTACATTTCTTATGATACTTCCTACCAGACTACTTTTGAATGTTCTAAAATAGGGTTAATTACCTTTTTGGGTTTATTTCTAACTGTTTGTATAAGGTCCTCAATTGGTTTGAAAGGAAAGGTAATTTGGCCCAATGTCTTGCAAACCTAGTCATCTCAAACGAGATACCATAATGCTTTATATTTGGCAGGGATAACCCCCCCTGTCTTCTTTGGCTCACATAGTTTATCCAGTCTGGGTTTTTTCCTGTTCCAAAGAAATAGTTTTATCATCTTGTCATATCTTGCTAATTACTGATTAGGAATAACCATAGGTATCATTCCTGTAAAGTAATTAATTTGTGGTACCACAACCATTTTAATTGTATTAACTTTACTCCATAATGTCATATGTAATTTGCTCCAATTTACATGTTAGCTCTCAATTGTCTGTCAGTTTCTCTTATATCTGGATTTATTTTGACCCCTAAGTACTTATCCTTTTGATAGCCATTTAAAATTGAATGCAGCTAGTTGGTTTTGTGTACAGCTTTGCGATACCAGCATAACTTCAGATTTGTGCCAGTTAATACAGTAACCGGAGAGCCTAGAATATTCTTCAATATTTTGTAATAGTGGTGACACCAAACTAGTCAGCTCCTGGAACAGTACTAAAATATCATTTATATTCCCTGCCTTCTCCCATAATCCCCTCTATTTTTGAATCTGCTCTAATCAAAACAGCTAACGATTCCAGAAAAATTGTAAACAATAGTGGGCTCAAGCTACATCCCTGTCTGGTCCAGAGTACAAAACTCTTATCCATCTACAGAAATTATCCCCAAATTGAAATTTTAGAAGGGCTGCAAATAGAAAACCCCATTCTACCCAGTCAAAGGCTTTCTGCATCCAATGATACAGCTACTACTGGTCGTGGATTTGTGCTATTCATCCAAATCAAGTGTAGCAATCGCCTCATATTATTGGCTGAAAGTCTGTTCTTTATAAATCCCGTCGAACCTTATGGATAATTTTAGGCAGGATTTGATCCAATCTCCATGCCAGTATTTTGGATAATATTTTGCAATCCACATTTATTAAACTTCCATCCATCCATTCACTTCCGCTTATCCTGGTCAGGGTCGTGGGGGCTGGAGCCTATCCCAGCTGACATAGGGCGAGAGGCAGGGTACACCCTGAACAGGTTGCCAGCCTGTCACAGGGCCAACACAGAGCAGACAGACAACCTCACTCACTCACATTCACACCTATGGGCAATTTAGAATGGCCAATTAACCTAACCCCAGTAAGTGCATGTCTTTGGACTGTGGGAGGAAACCGGAGTACCTGGAGGAAACCCACGCAGACACGGCGAGAACATGCAAACTCCACCCAGCAGATAGAGAGGCCTGGGCCAAGGTGTGAACCCAGGCCTTCTAGATGTTAGTCTAACTGTGAGGCAGCAGCGCTAACCACTGCACCACCGTGCACCTCTTTATTAAACTTATGGGTCTATAATTGGCTGGGTCTGTTGTATCCCTGTTCTTTTTTGGTATCAATGATATAATGACCTCATTAAAACTGTTCTGGGAGTGAGCTGTGTCGAAACATTTCCTGGAAGATCTTCGTAAGAAGTGGACTGAGAATATCTACATAATTCTTATAGTATTCTACTGGAAAACCATCCACTCCAGGGGATTTCCCAGTTTTCATCACTTTAATTGCCATCCTAATTTCTACTTCTATTATTTAGGCATCTAAACCCTCCCTTTCTTCCGAAGAGAGTTGGGGTAGGTCTAGCCTCTGAAAAAAGGGTTCCAGATTCTCATCACTAGTTAACCCTCATGTTTTAAAAACTTTGTTAATTTCTTTGGCTGATGTATATAATTTATCATCTTTTTTTATTGTTGGAACTATATTATTTGCGTCCATACATTTTAATTGCATAAAGCAGCTTTTAATCCAAACTATTAAACCAAAGTTGTATCACTGTTTCACAACTGCCATGGCAATTTTTAAAGTTTCCACCATTTTCTTCAAACTCTAAACCCAATTATAAATGATAGAACCCGTGCTATAGTTGTGTTTAACCTCTGCCTCCTGTGGTTAGATTTAGGTCTGAATCACTGTATAAAATGTGCTTTAGTGAGTGGGACTCTGCAGAGAGGCTAAATGAGAATCTGGAGATTGTCACCAGTAAGAGAAAGCTGTTTTTAATCAAAGAGTGACTGTTTCAATAAATTTAGCTCAGGTTACCAAGAATTTGATTCTCAGAGAATAAGAGTAGTGTAATTTAAATAAAGAAATATTACAACTAAAAATCAATTATGTTCTTTATAAGAGACAAAATGATTTATATTAAAGTCCCTCTGCTCTGATGTGTGATTACCTGGTGCAGGTGTGCAGTTCTGAGTTGTAGGAAGGTCTTCTTAGCTTGCAGCTGCAGCTTCCAGTCCACAGGCACACAGGTTATCTTAGAGCCTGATGGATAACTCCGCCCCCTGACAGACACACCTGGAACGCCTCATTCATGATAAGAGTGGTGTTCCAGAGAAAAGTGAGAAAACATTCCCAACAAGGAAACAAAAACTTTCTCAGTTACTAAAGAAACAGATAATCAGCAACAACTGATAACCGATAGTTAATGAATTGTACATCAATACTCCTGATTCAAGAGGTTATAGAAGAAAATATGTTTACTGAAGGCCAAACTAATATAGTGAAAAAAATTAGTTCATAATGATACATAAATCAGTTGCCGCTTTGTTCCCGATTAAGTCTAATCAAAAAGTAAAGAATACTGATAACTCCAACATTAGTAACTCTTTTTGGGTTTCCTCAGGGCATCAGAGTAGGTATTTTATTGCCTGAGGATTACTTTGTGTGCCTTTAAGTAATGTAAGAATGTGTAAATGCTCATTAGTTATTCATTAAAGCTTTCATTAAGCTTCAGCTTTAGAGGAGCTTTACTGCCTGATCAGCGAGCATATGAACACCAACCTGGAGGCGGCTGTGATTGTGGTGGGGGACTTTAACCATGTTGAACTGAAGGCTGTTTCCCAAATTTCACAAGTTGATAAACTTTCCCACCAGAGACAGTAACATATTAGACCAGGTCCACTGTAACATCCCTGGTGCTTACAAGGCTGCAGCAGCCCCACACCTGGGCATGTCTGACCACATCTCAGTGGATCTGATTCCTGCCTACAAGCCTCTGGCCTGCAGAACAAAGCCAACCACCAGGACAGTGCAGGTTTGGACTGAGGAGGCCTCCTCTGCACTTCAGGACTGCTTTGAACACACACACTGGAGTGTGTTCAGGGTAGGGGCAGACCTGGAGGAGTATACATCGTCTGTACTGTTTTATATTCAGTTCTGCACTGATGATGTTCTCCCTGTCAAGGTCATCAAAGAGTTTCCCAACCAGAAACCATGGCTGAACAGCACAGTACGGTCCCTGCTGAAAGCCCGAGATACTGCCTATAGGTCTGGAGATAGGCTGGCTTATAGCAGGGCCCGATCAGAACTGAAGAAAGGAATTAAGCATGCCAAGCTCCAATACAAGCAGCACATTGAGGAACACTTCAATGGCAACAACCCCTGAAATATGTGGAGGGGCATCAGGACCTTGACAGATTATAAAAAAGCAGTCAACTGGCCAGCCACGACCCCACCTTGCCCGACACCTTAAACAGCTTCTTTGCACGCTTCGACAAGGCGGGCAGCAGAGAGGCTACGCATCTCCCCCAACTGGAGGAGCAGCACCAGCCCCTTGTTCTGCAGCAGCATCAGGTGAAGTCCACCCTGAGGAGGATCAACACCCGCAAAGCTTCAGGACCGGACAAAGTGTCAGGTCGGACTCTAAGAGCGTGCGCTGACCAGCTATCAGGAGTGTTCCTGGACATTTTCAATCTGTCCCTGGCCATGGTTCCTGAGTGCCTCAAGTCCTCCATCATCATACCGGTACCGAAGAAGACGTCCATCACCTGCCTGAACGATTACCGGCCTGTTGAAGCATGAAGTGCTTCGAGCGGCTCCTTCTGAGGTAGACTCCATCCCCGCAGACCTGGACAGGCTTCAGTTCACCTATAGAGGGAATCGTTCAACAGAGGATGCTGTCTCCATCATCCTGCACACAGCCCTGACCAACCTGCAGCATCCCAACACCTACGTCAGGATGCTATTTATAGACTTCAGCTCAGCATTTAACACCGTCATCCCAGACAAGCTGGCACTGAAACTTTGTGAGGTGGTTCTGCCTGTGTCACTGTGTCACTGGACCAGAGACTTCCTCACCAACAGGTCTCAGGTGGTGAGATTAGGTGAGGCAACATCATCCCCACTGGTCCTTCACACAGGCACACCACAGGGTTGTGTGCTCAGCCCAGCCCTCTTCACCCTGTTCACACACGACTGTGTTGCCACCCACCCCACAAACACAGTTGTGAAGTACATGGATGACACCACAGTAGTGGGTCTCATTTCGGACAACAATGAGACCAAGTACAGAGAGGAGATCCAGCAGCTCACCCAGTGGTGTTCAGCCAACAACCTGGTGCTGAACACAGGAAAAACCAAGGAGGTCATCGTGGACTTTAGGAGGTCCAGGAAGACGGACCACACCCCCCTCCTCATAGACGGAGAGGCAGTGGAGCGTGTGGACAATATCAAGTTCCTGGGTCTCCACATCACATCTGACCTTTCCTGGTCTACCAACTCCTCCCACCTGGTGAAGAAGGCACAACAAAGGCTCTTCTTCCTCAGGAAACTGAAACGGGCTAGACTCTCCTCTCAGCTGCTTGTGAACTTCTACTGGGCCACAATTGAAAGTGTACTCTGCCTCAATATGACAGTGTGGTATGGCAGCTGTACGGCACTGGAGACGAAACAACTGGCCCGAGTGGTAAGAACAGCACAGGGTATTGTGGGCTGCCCCATCCCAGACCTAGACTCTATATATGCAGGCCGGGTCAAAAAGAGAGCCAGAGCCATTGTCATGGACCCCACCCATCCGGGCCACAGACTGTTTGCACCTCTTCCATCAGGAAAGCGGTACAGGAGCATACGGATCACCACCAACAGACTGAGGAACAGTTTCTTCCCCAAAGCTGTCAGAGCCATCACCCCCCAGAGCGCCACACACAAACCTCACACACCTCATCACCCTGCAGCCACTCACACTCAGACACCTCCCCCAACAGCAACACCTACACACTCACCCCCCCACTACAGCCACAAGCTGCTCTCACACACCTACTCCCCTCTTCAGCCGCACACATAATCCCTCCCACTTAATTGAGGGAGGCTGGTGACTTTATTCTTGCACTACTCTGCACATTTTATTATATTTATTTTACTATTGTTTTTATGTATAGTGTATATATGTGTATATATGTCTTTTTAAACGGTAGCTGCAATGTAAATTTCGCTGAACGGTCAGTGACAATAAAGCAATCTAACTGAATTATTTACATGTGTGGAAACTTAAATCAGTTTAATAAGGTGAGTATTTACAAATGCCTGAGTTCTGCTAACAGTATAGTTTAAGAATAAATGGCTTTTAGAGAAACAATAAACTGACAATAAACTCACATTTTCTACGCTTAAGCTTCACTATCCCCACAATAACAGACCTGTCATTATGTTGATGATCAATGTAATATTACAGTAGAAATGCTCCTTCAGATTTTTGCTGACTCAGAAACGTTAGTTATTTTTTCTTTTCCTCTCGGGGTTCAAGATGAGACATTTTTATATGTAAATGTAAATATTACAACTAACTTTGAATTGAGCCATTCTGAGGACAACAGGTAAAAAGCTTCTTTCCAGCACAGGCCACGTTTTACTCAAGACTTTCCAAAAAGTTTCCCTGAACCAAAATCTTTGGCTGAAGTAAACCAAAACTTGAGCGCAGCACTGTCACATCACAGAAGTGTTAATGAGGTGATCTTTGACCTTCATATGCTGCATGCTGTACTCTCCTTTATGTGGGAGCGTTTGTTCATTATGAAAGGAGCATGTTGTATTTATGCTCATGCATTTTTAATCATTATATTGTAAAGATGTTTCAGTAGTGAAATAAAAATGACTTTTGAAACTTGAAATTTGAAACATTAACCTGCTGACAGTGCAGTTAGAGGCACTTTATTGTACTTTATGACTTTACAGACAGTAAATGGAAATGGAACGTGACGGTAAATGGAACACGTTATTGGTTCATTCAAATAAAACTTGATACTGTTCTTTATCACCATTATTAAAATTTATTTCCCACCTTTTTTTTTTTTGCATACATATCTATAAGCCTTTCATCAGAAATTTACTGACTCCAGGAGCTTTTGCACAGAAACTTCTCCATACATGGAAACAGTGGACGGTAGCATCACCTTCCTGCTCAGCCTTTCATCATTTACTACTTCTGTACAATAAACCGATCACTGATAAACCTACTTTCAGCTGCTCCCTTGTCACAAGGGTTTTCCACAGCTGGATGCTCCTTCCTTACACAGCCCCAAAGGGCATTCATGTCACTGGTTCAAATTCATCACCTTTGAATACCTTTCCTTTGCCAAGCGGATGTGTAACCCACTATGTAGGGCATTTTCCAATAAACCAAGTTCAAAAAAGGATTCTATGACTGATGTGTGTTCCTGATGTCCAAAAAAGGAATGCCTTCCACTTGAATTACGCTTGAAGATGTATTTATTTATCACAAACAAGTAACAATGAATTCCTTCCAGAGATAAGCATGTATGCCCAAAGGAAAAAAAAGAAAAGAAAAGACATTATCAAGGACTGATTCGTGTACTTGGTCAGAAAACCGTGAGACTCCAAATATCTCAGTCTATGCCTCTCCTCTCATGAAACCACACAGCTTCATATGCTGCAATAGCACCGACATGCTTAAAGTGGTAAGCACCGCAGTTCAATATTATTACTTTAGGTTGTTAAACTTAACTAAACATAACTCAAATGTTCAAATTATTTATTTTGAAATGATCAATTATGCAAATCATAAACATCTATGAATTATTAATCAAAGATTAACTTAATATTAAGCCTAAAATATGAAGTAGTAATCTATATTACCAGCCCCTAATTGTTCTAATAATGTATTGACTTAGAACAATTACCACATTTCTCTTAATTTTACAACACATAATATAAACCAGTATACACATTTAGATACATACACATGAATTTACTTCAGAAAACATCCAGAACCAAAAGGTTAAGTACCCTTTTCCCTTTCTGTCCTCTGTTATGACTATAATTGGTTCTACTGTTTTAAGACATTTTTATTAAACAGGTTAGTGTTATAACTCTAACCTGTTTATGTGAACATGTTTTGGGTGTAACAACAAGACCACAATTTACTGATAAAGTGCTTCAACATGCAAATAAAGAACAGAGCTTCCAGTTTAATCCAGTGACAAGACTGGTGACATCACACAGCAAACACTGCAACTTATTGCTGCTGAAGGAGATTTTACAGCTGCTGCATCAGGGGGTGGACTCAACGGCACACACGCTGCTTCTGCATTTTTGTTAAAGATTAAATAAAAATTTTAATTATTTCACGTGCTGTTGTTCATCTACGGCTGTATTCTGAGAAAATCAGAGAAATAATACCTGTAAGAGTTTATGGCACTTCCTTTCCTCTGCTGCCCCCTGGTGTCCAGGTCGAAACACGTAAAGTCTAAAATCATGAAGCCTGAGCAGCTGTTATTCTCAGGAAAAGAAAAGCTGTGAATTAAATTCATATTTAATCAACTGACAGGAAACATCTGGCTTAAATAAACCTGTGAGAAAAAGCTAATTACACGTCTGAATTAATTAAGAGTATTTTATTTAAACTTTTCACAGCAATGATCATCTCAGTGTGCTGTATATGATACAAATAAAAACACTACAATATGTAAGAACACGCAGAAAGATAAACATGTACTGCATGTATTCAGCAAGATGTTCTCTTTGATTTTACTTTACTATATTTAATACTTTAATTTACTGTATTTATATAGTTATCCTGACACAGGTTGAAACATACAGTCTAAGTCAGTTTAAATGTATACTTGTATATATGTACATGTACTGTACACACATACAGGTAAGAATGATCTGTTGTCTTTTCACCTCCTGCCTTTAAACGTAAAAATGTTTGAACCCAAAGAAAAAAAAAACTAAAGCTATCAGCTGTTCACAGAGGATTCAGACCAGTCGGTATTGTTGTGCTGCAGCCTGATGTTACAGTCACTTAAACTCATTAAGCTACACTCAGTGCCCCATGATGGCAAACTGAAAATGGAATTTTAGGATTTTCTGTAAATTAATTCAGTAGAAAACCCGGAAATATTAGAGTTGCATAAGTATTCAGGTCTTTTGCAAAAACACTTGAAATTCAGGTCAGGTGCTCCCAGTTCTCCTGATTGTTGCTGAGATGTTTCTACAGGTTGACTGATTGGATAAACAAACTGATTGGATGTGATTTAGAAAGACACACACCTCTGTATCGAAGGCCACGCAGCTGATAATACATACCAGAGGAAACCATGAGGTCAATGGAACTCCCACAGCGCTCAGAGACAGGGTTACTGCAATGCACAGATCTGAGAAAGGCTGCGCTGAAGGTTTCCAGAAGCACAGCGGCCTTCATAACTGTGATGGAAGACGTTCAGCACAACCAGGATTCTTCCAAGAGCCGCTCGCCCAGCCAAACTGAGCAAAACAAGCAAGAAGAGCCTTGGTTGTCCAAGAACCAGATGGTCACTCTGAGCGCCAGAGATCCTGTGTGGAAATGGGACTTTTCCAGAAGGACAAGAATCACTGCAGCTCTCCACCGATCTGGTCTTTATTGCAGAGTGGAGACAGAAGCCTCTCCTCAGTGCAAAACACATGAAAGAAAAGAGTTTGCACAAAAGCACCTGAAGGACTCTCAGACTGTGAGCAACAAGATCCTCTGGTCTGATGAAAGACTGAACTGTTTGGCCTCAGTTCTAAACATTACATCCAAAGGAAACCATCTCCTCACCTGCCCAATACCAGCCCAACAGTGAAGCACGGTGGTGGCATCATCATGCTGTGGGGGACTGGGAGACTGGTCAGGGATGTATAGAGCAAAGCCCAGAAATATCCTGTTCCTGAGGTCTCAGGACCTCAGACTGGGACGAAGGTTTCCCTCCCAAAATGGCGGCACTAAGCACACAGCAAAGAGAACACAGGAGTGGCTGTGGATGTCCTGGAGTGGCCCAGCCAGAGCCCGGGTTTGAACCCTGCTGAACATCTCTGCAGAGACCTGAAAACGCCCATCCACCGACAGTCCCCATCCAACCTGACTGATTTCCAAACAATGGCAGAAAATCCTCCAATGAAGGAGTACAAAGCTTTTTGCATTATAATCAGAAAGACTCGAGGATGTAAGGACTGACAAAGGTGTGTCCACTAAGTACACACCAAAGGCTCTGAATACTTACGGAAATGTGATAAGTTTGTGTTTTTTTAATAAACTGACAATAAAAATCCTAAAATTCTTTTTTCAGTTGGTTGTTTTAGTGTACTGAGTGTAGATTAATGAGGAAAAGATTATTTTAAACAACTGCAGCATCGAGTTGCAACATAACACTGGAAGAACCGAAGGGCTCTGAATCCTCTCTGAACACGCTGGAAATGTTACTGCACAAGTTTTATGGTTTTAGATGATTTGTGATCAAACATAAAGTTTTCCACCCTGAACCTGAAAAACAGGAAGAACAGACGTGGTTTCAATTCTTTACATTTGGCAGAAAGTCTGTGAGGTCATCCATCATTTCAGCTCAGTTCTTGATTTGTGAATGTGTCTTCAGGCCTTTGAAACATTTTTATCGCTCGCAGCTTCAACTCGTTCAGACTCGGTTCCGTTTTTATTTCTCACCCAGCAGAACGTTGCAGCAGGAAAGCTTCCTGAAAGTGTGCTGAAGGACTTGTCTGCTGGGACGTTTGATCATCGATGTAAAAGTCTGAAGTCAGACTTGGATTATCCAAACAGTTTTCCATCATTTCCCCTGAGAAACGCAGAGTCCACTTCCTGCCGCTCAGTTGTAGCTGTATCCGGGCAGAGGAAGTTTCTGACCCTCTTTGGCCTCGAAGAAGGTGTAGGACAGCGTGATGGTGTCCACTCGGGCCATCCGGGGGTCGTTGTCGAACTCTGGGTCGATGTAGAAGAAGACGGGCATGTCCACCTCCTCGTGAGGGTTCAGACGCTGCTCCTCAAAGCAGAAACACTGCAGACACGAGCAGAGAGACCGCGTTAAACACCTGAGAATAACCAGCTCAGAGAGCGTCGCCCGTCGACGACACTGTTTCACTTCCTGAGATCGCGCGCCGTTTCTCTGCGTTAGCATGAAGCTGTTCTCACAGCAATTTGGTAGCCATCTGCAGACACCTCTGGTCACAGTTCTGGACCGTGATTTTAACACATTAAAATCAGGTTTAATTTCAAAGGTCACACGTAATAAGATCACCGTGATGATTTTGATGTTTTTTTCTCCAAAAATAAGGAGGGTAAATGTCTCCCAACATCTCTGCTCTTACAGGATTCTCTGAACACCGCGGCTGTTTGTGTTATGTTATTAATCAGTGATCATGTGACTGATTATCGACTCCTGCTGCTCACCTGGATCTTGTTGAAGTACTGCCCTGCATCAAAGGGTACCACGTTGTAGGTGGAGATGCCGATGATGGGTTTATCTGTGGGGTTCTTGGCTCTGTAGAAGGCCAGTGCCGTCTCACCTGGAACCACCTGAGAACAGAGCGTGTGTGAGCAGGAGGAGGAGGAGGAGGAAGTGAGGATGGGGATGGAGCGTGAAGTCTTACAAAGATCTCCGTCTGCTGCGGTCTGAAGTTCCACTGCATGCTGGCGTGCGTGTCGGCGTTGAACGTCACCTTGATGATGCGGTCCTTCACCGGCGTCATCGTCGCCACCTGCTCCGTGTCGTGCCCGGCCACTGCCGTGCCGCCGAGCCCCGTCGCCTGGAGAGACACACTGAGGGATTACACAAGCTCACATCACTTTGTGTGAGTGTGCGTGTGCGTGTTCACCTGGCAGTAGAGTCGATACAGCGGCACTGCGGCGTACGCCAGGCCAATCATTCCCACACCGGCAGCCACGATGTACGTCAGTGCCGTCTTGTTCCTGCGCCTCCACTCCTCCTCCTGGTTCTGGCTCTTCCTGCTCCGCCCCCGAGTGTGGAGGCGGTGAGGATGTCCCTGTTGCAGGAAGTTCTCAGCCTGAAAGCGGAGCCCCTGAGGAGCGCCGCAGCGAAGCATCCGGACACATCCTGTGAATAATCCAGAAGCCTGAGGGTGGCAGAGAGGCGGCCTCAGCAGGAGAGGCAGCAACATAGCTGCAGTCAGTCACACCTGAGACTCACCTGGATGGAAAAACAGCATCAGGTTTTAGTCTGAGATAAACAGGAAGACATGCTTGCTACATTTTTAGAAACACGCTGGAAGCGGCAGATGTTGAAACTGGGACGAAAACCTCAGTGAACTAAAATTCACTCACGATTTTATATAACCAAACATTTTAATGTTGGTAAAGGTGACTCATTAATCCATCATACGTCATGGTCTGTAAACTGATTTTGTACTCATAAACTCAACTTAAATTTATAATTTAGTTAAACTCTGCTTCAAAAATGCTCAAACTCAAACTTTGCCCAATAAAAATTTTCTTAATCTGTTAAAGTTTCACAAAACAGCTTTCACACTTTGTTAAGAGTCTCTCTTTAATTCGGCGGTGTGACAGTTAGTGTGTAAATGAAAGAAGCACACTGATGTAAAGTGAGTAAAAGGAGCCTAACTCCATTTGAAAAAGTTACAATTTTAAGACATTTGGCTTACTGACAAATGTTCCTTTCATCTTACATTTTTACTAAGTAGACATTCCGTGAGGGTAATTACTGCTCTTCAATTCGGCGCATGTCTCACTTTATAAGCAGAAACTCTTTAAATGTATCTGAGGCGAAAGCATCGATGAGCCGCTCATCCCGCCGATCATCGCAGCAGAGACCAGCTCTAAAACCCGGATATTCTGCTTTATTCAGTTTCTCAGGTTTTATCACCCTGGGGCCGAATTTTCCGCCGGACTCTGATCATGATTAAAACACGTTCACTGTTGTGAGTCTGTCTGTCAAAACAGCACAGGCCGAATTTCAGGACCTTCAGTTATACGTTTGCAGCTCATTTAAGCACAAAGACCACAACCACCATCACCTCAAACTGAGAAAAATCCACCTTACAGACATACACGCCTGACACACACACAGCTGACAAACACACCTGATACACACACACACAGCTGACAAACATATCTGATAAACACACCTGACACACAGCTGACAAACATATCTGACCTGCGCAGGGGTCACCTGGACGTCCTCAGCTGCGTTACCTGCTGTTAAACTATAAATATGGATTAATTGGAGAAACTCGGGTTCTGTTACCCGTGCAACTTCTGTGTCACTCACCTCACCTCAGTTACCGAACATGTTCCCGGAAACATGTCGGTGTAACACACAATATGGTCCTTCCCCTCCTCGTAGCAGCAAGCGGAAAGGTTCCGCCAGCATTGTTCCGCAAGGTGACGAATCACGAGTAAGGAATGATTACATTCATTCAGCCATCCATTCTCTTCCGGTTATCCTGTTCGGTACGCCCTGTACAGGTCACACAGACAGACAACCATTCACACTCACATTCTCACCTATGGGCAATTTAGAGTGACCGATTAACCTAACCCCAGTAACTGCGTGTCTTTGGACTGTGGGAGGAAACCCACGCAGACACGGGGAGAACATGCAGAAAGCCCCAGGCCAAGGTGTGTTACCTGAGAAATATAAATAATAAACAACGTAATATACCAAAATAACCGGAGTACAGTATTTTGAGTACAGTAATGGCTCAGCATTATAATCTTACAGCGTTGCTGACAGAAAAAAAAATCAAATATATAATAAATATATAAAATGTTACAAGAACAAAAGAGAAAAACAAACAAATTAAAACAAGATTTAAAATAAAAAATATGTGATTTAAAAGAAGGCAGCTAAACTATACAAATTAAGTTAAATTTTGCTTCATGGTAATAAGATCTTCTTGCTCGTTCAGCTGCTGCCTTTAGAGGGCGCCACAGCAGATCATCTGCCTCCCCCCTGACCCTCTATTAGACTCTTTTCTGACTCTGTCTGTCATGGTGTGGGGTGCTTGCTGTGTCCCTTCTGGCTGGGCAGGTTTTTTCCAGCAGTTGGAGTTTCAACTACACACACCCGGTCTTCATCACGCCACAGTATTTAAGGAGCAGCGAGGCCATCCAGTCTCCACCAGATTGTTGTTGCACTTCTGTGGTAATCAGGCCATCTAAGCACCCGCTCAGTGATTTAATTACCTATGCTCAACTGTTGTATTCCCTCGTTCCAGGATTGCTTGGCAAGTGGACTGAAGGACTTTGCATTTTTGCTCTGTGCTACTAGTTAATACGGATCATTTTTCCCTCTTGGAGCCCACCATCAACCTGCCTGCCTGCTTGCCCTCCAATGCTTGGGAAGCACAGGACACACCCCTTGCAACCTTTGCCCCTGGACCCCACAGTAAGCATTAACCCGGCTAGCTTTCAGTTGTTACTTTGCAGTCTGGGTCCTTAAGCAGTGTCTCACGAGCCTTGATGGTGTTCTTCCTCCCAGTGAAGATCTGAGCCTCCAGCTCAGCCTCCTGTCTTTGTATAAGAGCCACTGTCTCCAAACCATCACAGCAGGTCTCCGTGCCATCCTGGATTTCAAATCACCCATGACACTCGTCTCCACCCACTCCACCCTGCCTGCACTCTCTTCTTCACCTCTCTCTGGGTGGCTGACCCCAGATATTTAAACTCCTCCACCTTCACCCTGTCTGCTCCTTACATGTCCATCTGTCTCTCACTCACACATGTATTCTTGCTTCTACAAACTTTCACTGATCTTCTCTCCACAGCTCACTTCTGGTGGAGAGGTCACTGAGAGTCATGTGTGTTTAAAATGGGTGAAAGGACCCAGGTGAAGGGGGTATGATGTTAGTAGCAGCTGCTCAAAGTACAGGATCTGCTTTCCTTCCATTTCCTCACCTGTTCATCCAGCACAGACACACCTGGGCTGTTTGGAGCTGAGCTCACAGTTTCCTGCTTCCTGTTTTTGTGCTCAGTTTAAATACCTGGCTGCGTGAGTGCAGGTAATGATGGCCAAGGTGCTCGTGGTCATGAGTGGAAAGCTGGTTCCTCTCTAAGTCAGAGGGATGTGAAGATCTTCATGGTCTGTGACTGTGTACTTAAAGGTTTTACCTGCTGCTCCTGCACCACACACAGTTTAAAGGTGGACAGAGCTCAGGCAAGACAGAGTCAGCCTCCCTTCACTCTGTTGTTTCACAGCATGGTGGCTCCTGGAGCCAGGCCAAAGAGTTACTGCAGCTGAGGAGTCTCAGGGGCTCCCTGTGAGAAGCTGTAAACACAGATTCAGGGCAGCGCTCAAGCTGACACCAAACAGTGAGCTCTGCTTTCAGGCTCTGTGACCTGTCGGTGCATGAGGTAATAAACCAAGTATGAAGCTTCTCAGTGGTCTGGTCTTTGAAAAAAGAGTCAAAATTTAAAAGTAACCAAATTTGATTCATTATCATATTTATCGCTGTAATCTGTAGTTATAGTGAGATTGTTCTCTCCTGTGTCCAGGGGAGGACTGTGCATGTATAACCTGATCTCTGAGTGAGTGATTTACACAGTTGATTAATTAAAGAAGAAGCAAAACCACTGAAGCTCTGTGTGACCAACATCAGCTGAGCTCTGAATGCTCCGTATAACAATGACATGTTTCTGTCTCCAATAAAAGCATTTAACAAACTTTATTCTTAAATGAAACTTTTTGACATTTATTCTCTGATATTTTGTCTTCAGCTCGAGTCTCAATTAGTGGGAAAATTTACTGATTCTTCTGTTTGCATCAAATTCTGAGAGAATCAGATTCTAGAGAAAACTGTAGAGTATTCACACTGAATATGCTCATTTGTTCCCTTCAATAAAAATCAATCAGTTCATCAAATATAAATCAGTCATTGATCGACTGAGTTTGATTGACAGGACAGATGATCAGAGGAGCAGAGTTTTTACCACCCTGATTCATAAAGGGACTGAAGTATGGGTGGAGTTTCTGAGTGAAGGAGCAGCCAGTAAAGGAGTAGATCAGAGCTGCAGCATCTACATCATAGAAGGAGACCAGACCCTCCTCATAATCCACAAACACCCCCACCTTCTCAGGATCAGACTGAAGATAGAGACGGACTGAATGGTCCAGCAAGAGCTCTGTACTCATTTCCATTTCTCAGCCACACAGTCCAGAAACCATCCTGAGGTCTCAGTGTGATTTGTCCCTTCCTGTTGATGGACTCTGTGGCCACCCCAAAATCCCAGGCAGTCTTTCCTTTAACCTGAACCTCAAAGTAAAATCTGCCTGAAGAGAAACTCTGCTTTGCTAAAACCATAACACAGTGAGAAAATCTCTCTGGGTTTTCTGGAAGATTCTTCCTCACATCACTGTGATACACTTGTTTTCCATCATCAGACAGGATGAGCTCAGGATGTGCTGTATCAGGATCAAGAGTCACATCCACTGCATACTGCTGGACCCTCTTCAGCTCAGCCTCAAACAGCTTCTTCTTCATGCGTTTCCTGAGTGTCTCCTCCAGCTGAGCCACAGCTCTCACCACAGTGCCCTCATATGAAGGTGGATGGACACTGACCTCTGTCCAGTCCTTGGTGGGTGGAGCAGTTTTCAGGGACGAGAAGCTTTGGAGAAACTGGAGGTGGTCATTAGAGCGTGAAAGCTGCTCCACCTCAGAGCTTCTCCTCATCAGCTCTGAGATTTCCTGTTCCAGATCTTTGATGAAACCTTCAGCCTGTTTCTCTGTTGATTTCTTTTTGTCTTCGATCTCCTTAATGAGCTCCTTCAGGCCTCTCTCAACAGACTCCATCAGAGCAGTGAAGACCTGAACACCTTCTGCTTTCTCTCTGTCTGCAGCATCTTTGCTCATCTTCACTGACTCTTTGATCTCCTGAACCTTCAGTCGTTTCTTCAGGATCATCTGCTGAATTTCAGCCTCTATCTTCCCCAGCTCTGCCCTCTTTCCTTCATATTCTTCTCTCAGAGGAACAAACTCATGGTTCTTGTGGTCTAAAACAGGACAGAGCATGCAGACACATGTCTGGTCACTCTTACAGAACAGCTCCAGAGGTTTATCGTGCTTCGTACACATCCTGCCTTCCAGGTCCTCCACAGGCTCCACCAGCTGGTGTCTTTTCAGACGTGAAGCTGTCAGATGAGGCTCCAGGTGAGTCTGACAGTAGGAGAGCAGACACACCAGGCAGGACTTGAGGGCCTTCAGTTTGATCCCAGTGCAGACGTCACAGGGAACTTCTCCTGGTTTGGCAGCTTGTTGCTCTGAGCTGCTGCTGCTGGCTTTCTGCTCAGCTT